>MU225240.1:11341449-11380422 GCA_018584345.1 Thuja plicata
CCCCCCCCCCCCAAAAAAAAAAAAAAAAAAAATGTAGGATTCACCGGGATTTTACACCTTTTCCTAGGAGGGGGTTTCTTAAAGCTATCCTTGATTGGAAAGATAGCTTTGGTACAGTATACTAGTGAGTATGGAGTGGCTCCTATGGGGGTATGGAAACTAGTGTGGTATTCCCATAAGGAAAGGTTGAGTTGAAGGTGACAGTATCGATCAACTTTATTGACTGTCTTTTTCAGTATTTTTATAATGGTTTTATTCATAGCCTCAACCTAGTCGTTACCTTGGGAAAGTTAGTCTACTTGTTTATTTTCAAGTGGGAGTCATGATCTGTAATGATGGTCTGTGGAACATCGTATTGACTTATGATATAGTTTAAAAGAAACTTGGAAATTTGTTTGTCGATGGTGTGGGTCATTAGAATTACTTCAACCCACTTTGTAAAATACTCAATGGTTGTGATTATGTACTTATGAACATCAGAGGATAAGGGATGAGTCTTTCCAACTAGGTTGAACCGCCATTGCGAAAAGGGTCACAATGATGTGAGTGGTTACAGCTCCTGAGAAGGTGCATGAATGAGGTTCTCGTGAATCTGACATTTTCTGCACTTATGCACAAATAAGAAAGCATATGTTTACATTGTAGACCAATAATACCCAATTCTTAAAAGATTCTTGGCTAAGGTCAAGCCACTAGAATGGGCACCACAAATGCTCTCGTGTACTTCTAATATCGTTACTTGTGCTTCTTCCAAGTTGAGACACCTGAGGAGTATTCCACCCAAACTACGTCGATAAAGTGTATTGACAATGGTAGTGTAACAGGAGGCTTGCCTTATCAAGGACTTATTTTTTGGGGGGGGCAAGTCATTCAGAATAGTTTGGCTAGTTAAGTAAGCATATATATCTTAGTACCATGGATAATTGGGACCAAAAATTTCACACACAACCTCAAACTTGGAGATTTCAAAGTCAGGGACCATGAGCCATTTGACCATGAACTCACAATGTATTACATATGGTGGCATGTAGAGAAAAGATCCTACATTAGCCATAGAATCTGGTGCTTTGTTCTTGATTATCAAGATTTTCTAAAATGACATCATTTTAAAATGTTGCTTTATGTCCTCCGCCATGGCCTTATAGGGAATCAATTTGCCATCATTAGTGTCATAGCTACCATTTACATGGTTGATAATCTATTGAGAATCTTTGTACACTTGTCATTGTTGGATCGTCCAGTGGATATATATCTTGAGCCCAATAATAAGTGCTTCATACTCTACTATATTATTGGTGCAGTCAAAATAGAGTCTGTAGGACCTTGGAATGGAGTCTCCTTGGGGAGTGATAAATACTATGCCGATGCCTGATCCCTTTTGTGTGTGAGAGTCATTGAAGTATAATTTCCACTATTTCTGCTCCTATTGCCACATAGAATTCCTTCACTAATCTACAAATCTTCATTGCTTGTTCAAAAAATTTGTGTTGTTTACTTGTTCATTTTGTTAACACTGCTTCCAGTCAAATAAACTAGTAGCACCGGTTAACATTATGAGTCACAATTAGAAACATAATATCTTGACATTGAATACAATCATATCCTATGACCGCTCCATCAAATACTTTACCAATTTGAAATAACAATCAAATCACTTAGTGTCTTTAACTGACTGTATTAGCAGTTACCCAGTTTGAGTCCAATCAAACATAACCAATTCATTTCTCCATATCAGAAGTCACAATGGAAAATTTAGCATCACAACACATGACATATACTTCCATAAGAATAGAAACTTCATAAACATACTGTAGTACATGATTCACTTGCAATATCAGGTAACATAATGAAAATGCTAAATCAATTAGTTGACATCAATGACAACCAGATAACTAATTCACCTGTCATCAAATATGTACCAATCTTCATCAATGCAACACTTAGCATCACTACATCAGTTATACTAACAATATCCCCCTTTGGAATTTATGGAAACACTCTCCTTAACTTTACAGTACATAAGGTCTATCCTTAGAAACACTCTTATCTCCTCATCTTCTGATATATCAATCCTCTCACTGAATTCTACAAAATGTTTCCACTTCTGCCTTTACCTCTGATCATACTTTTGCTCAATTTGTCATACTGATTCATCATCTTCATATACTCCCCCTTTCATCTCTATCTTTTACTTTCTTCTCTTGCTTGCATTCATTCAAAAACTCTATCAACATCATATGACTAAAAGGAAATGATGCATCTTCCATTTGGTCTGTAATAGTTGATGACATATAACTGATTGAATGTTTGAAGATGTTAAGTTGATCACCAAAATGCAAAAAGATAATGCAAGACATTAAATCAGTTAATGGATTGTATTGTCATTGATGTCAACTTGATATAATGTAATCGTTTATAATAAAAGTGTCAAAGACTTCAGAGAATCAGAGAGAGAAAGATTATGCTTTCAGTAATGCATAAAAGACAAGCATTCACTAAGCGACTTCCAACACCGACGGCTAGTGGAACCCAACGGATAGAGATAATCGAAAGTTAAGTCACAATGATGCCTGAGAAAATAAACCGACGAGCATTATCGAAGAGCAGAATCACAAACATTACCGATGAACAGAATTACAGAGTTAACCGATGAGCAGAACTTTGTTGTGAAGCCCAAAGGACAGACAACACCAACAGAGAAGCCTGAGGAGAACTAAAGTGTTGACCAAAGCTATCAAAGAGTTAAAACACCAAAGTTAACTGAAGTTCAAAAATGACAAAATACTTAGCTAATAGAGCTAAAGATAGACTTAACTGGTTGTTGACATTATTTTAATCGACAAGTTAAAGCCAGAGATAAGTAAAGGATTTAAAGTTGTTTTATCCAATTGGAAAGAAGATTTATACAAGATAAAACAAGAGTTATGCTTTAACTCAAAATTGGCTAAGATTGCGGATCATGCCAAGAAAAAGAAATCAAGAAGAGAGAAATGATGATATCATGTCTATAAAGAGACAAATTAATTCATTATGAATTAAGGGGAGTGAATGAAAAAGAGGATGCTAGAGAGAAACTGATGAAGAACAACTTCATACAGTCCTGATCAATCAAGCTAATGAAAGAGCTAAATATTTCTATGGACACCGAGCAACAGAGCACAACATCATCGAGCAGAAAGAAGTGGAGCAAAGGTATTGAAAAGATATTGATCAAAATGGTTTAATAAGCTTCCAATAGATCTGAAAATCTGTAAGTATAAGTTGTATATGTGAATAGATCATTTACTGTTTTAGTTTAACCATTGATTCAGAAAGTCTCTTAACCGAGCAGGACTTAACAATCCTTTCTATATTGAGATACATCCCAAGGAGTATCAAAAAGTTTGATCATGAAGATAGCATGAGATGCCAGATACCATTTGACAAACTACATTGGGTTTGGTCATAAAGGGTAGCATAGAGATGCCCGATATCAAGTGACAAACTAATCTTTTAAATCCTCTAATAAGGTCACACCTAACAGTGTGTTTGTAGCCTTTAACAGGGTTGGCTCTTCACCGAGCTCACTTCAGAAGAGTGAAAATTTTGGGTTACCGGTCCCAAGTGGTTTTTCCCTTAACAAGGTTTCCACATTAAAAATCCATGTGTCAATGTTTTTATGAGTCATTACTTTAGTGTTTTGCATTACACATAACTAATCTGGATTGATCGATATACACTAAGAAATTTGTTGTTTTTCAGTAAATGAAAGACTGTTATTCGGTAAACATAAAGAATAAGGTTTAAAAGATAACTTGGAGCAGTAGTTATTTGATAAGTATATTTGAAGGCATTCATCTTGTAGGACTAAAGATAACTAGAGGCTTAATATTGTGGTACTAAGTTTTTGGGTTGATTTATGGGAATATTTTTTAGGCCACTGATTCACCCCCCCCCCCCTCTCAGTTATTTCTAACAATAGCTTGTCTTTTTATTATTTTTTTGTTCATATAATCAATGTCAAATTCATTGAGAATCATGGCTCATTTGGCGAGCCTCCCTGTTAAGGTGTATTTATTCAATAGATACTTTAATGGATCAATTTTAGCTAATAGGATCATCTTGTGACCCAACATGTAGTGTTTGAGTTTTTGGGAAGTAAAAACTACAACCAAACACGCTCTTTTGATTACAGTATAGTTTAGCTCATAAGCTATAAGTGTTCGACTAATATAGTAAATGAATCTTTATTTTCCTTCTAATTCGTTATGTGCCAATAATGCCCCCAATGAGTGCTCTATAGCCGAGATGTACAATAGTAGGGGTTGATCTGGGATGGGTGCCACTAAGACCGGTGTTGAAAGAAGATAGTCCTTTGAGATTTGAAAAGTGTTTTAACACTCTCGTGTCCATTCAAATTTTAGTTCTTTGTATAATAAGTACTAGAATGGATGACACTGGTCAGCCAGCTATGAAATGAACCATCTGACCGATTGTAATCTTCTCTGTAGACTTATGAAATTGTGTAGAGTGTTCAGAAGAGGCATATTGATAATGGCTTGAACTTTTTAGGAACAATATCTATTCCTCTATGCGAGACAATGATGTTGGTAAGTGGCTCATCTAGGAGTGTTCAGGAACACATTAGAGTTCTCATTTATGGAAACACGTCTATTATGGATTATTGCTTGGTGTGAAACACAGTTTTGGGGTTAAGGCTTGCAAATTGAATAAGTCCAGAAAATAGGTTTGCAAAGCACAAGAGTACAATTTTAGTCAGTGAGCATAGTATACGGTGAATGAAGACATGAAATCTTAGGGGAAGCTATATTGGGATGTGTATGACCTTCATTTAAGGTCTCTTATTTTTTGAGTCAATCGCACTAAGTTATTGTTTGTTAAATACATGCGAAGATAGTTGCAGTTATACAAGACAGATGAAAGGTTGCATTGATTGAGGAAGTATGACATGGAATCCAAATGTGCTAAGTTGGATTTAGATTGTGTATTACCTATACTTTGGTAATGTAAAGTAGCCGAATTTGTATTTACTTTTTATATAAGTGTTGATTCCTTTTTGCGATGTATTTGGAAGCTGACTGGATATGTAAAATGTATATATATGAAGAGATTTTTGAGAAGCGAAGTAGAGATGATGGATGGAATGTATGGAATAGATGTGAACAGATGAATGGATACACTATGATATCAGAATCAGATAGATGATGATGTGAGCTATAACTGGAACTACCTAAGCATAGTAGATGCTTATTTATGTTCATTTTTATATACATTGTAACAGTGACATATTTTAGATTGTATGAGCACTGAGCTCAGCGTATACCTCTAACAGGGTTTTTGTATTCCCCTAACAGGGAAATGTACTAATGTAATATTTAGCTCCTAACAAGGCTAGGTCTCCTAACAGGGACAATATAATTTTAGTGCATATTTGTGGGTACCATCCCCACCAGGGTTTTCCCTTGGCCAAGGTTTCCTCGAGACAATTCATGGTGTTATGAGTTATGTGATTTACATTTATGTTCTTTTCATTTCTACAATTATCTCGTTAAGTTGGAATTTATTAAGTTTAAATTTAAAGTGTTGTAATACTAATTCACCCCCNATTCCCCCCCCCCCCCCCCCCCTCTCAATATTATTTAATCCTAACAATTGGTATCAAAGCTATTGGCCCTTGGAGAGAAAGTCTAACAGCTTAAGGGAGATCAAGATGGATTCTAAAAGTTTGGAAGAAAACTTTGAAGCAACACTTGAAGACCTTGATAAGGCTAAAGCAGAGAATGGTGACTTGAGATTAAAATTGAGAAGAGCTAAGGGTTTCATCAAGAAACTGAAAAAACAACTTGAACTATCCAGGAGTTAGAGATGAGATCTTATGGATAAGATAAAAGAGAACTCAAACAATGATACTTTAGAACCAGATAAAACAACTTGAACAAGAAAAATATACTTTAAAGCTTGATCAAGAAACTATTTCTTTTGAAATGGAAAAAGAGATTAAACAGGTAAAGGATGACAAAAACAAAATTGAAGGAACCTTAAAATATGTTAATATTCAGAAGGGACAAATGCAAATTAAACTTGATGACTATAAGAACAAATATCTGGAATTCGATAAATATAATCAAATCATAAAGGGAGAACTTGTTGAAGCTAAGAAACATATTGAAAAACTTCATATGAGCAGTGATAAGATTGATGAACAAAGAGATAGACAGAAACCTAAAGGAGACATGATTGGATTTGGCTTTAATGAAGTTGAATATTCAAAGACTCTGGAAGAAAAATCAGAAGTGAAGACTAACGGAGAAAGACCTACTCTTGAAGAACCTAAAGATCATATCAGACCTTTCAGAGGTAAATGTTTTTGATGCAACAAGATTGGACACATGAAGAGAGACTACAGAGCTAAAATCCCTTACAAATCATTTTTTGGTTATTGTTTCAATTGTCATGCATTTGGACACAAGAAGGTAGAGTGTAGGAAGCCTAATCAATCAAGAATCAAGAAAGATTACAATAGAGAAGGAACAATAGCTAAGATCACATGTTACAAATGCAATAACTTTGGGCACATTGCAAAGTATTGCAAGTTACAGATTGATCAGAATAGACCACCTCCTACATGCTACAAATGTCATAATCCAGGACACATAGCAAATTTTTGCAGATACAATAGAATTGAGAACATAAGTGGTCCTCCACCTACTGATACAAAGAAGAGTATTGGTGATGTTAAGGTTATCGCAGAATAATTTAGCAGTAATTTCAGGAAAGTAGGAGATATGAACATTGATAAACATGTTACAAATGCAATAACTTTGGGCACATTGCAAAGTATTGTAAGTTGTAGATTAATTAGAACAAACCACCTCCTACATGCTACAAATGTCAATTCAGGACACATAGCAAAGTTTTGTAGATACAATAGAACTGAGAATAGAAGTGGTCCTCCACCTACTTATACAAAGAAGAGAACTGGCGATGTTAAGAGTATTGCAAAAGAATTTAACAGTCATTTCAGGAAAGTAGGAGATATGAACAATGATAAGGTATGGTAGGTGAAAGAATCAAGTGAGGAAAAGGTTCAGGGAGAGTCAGTAGATGATACTAAGTCTTCGCCTGATGCTAACATTGCTACATCTACCTAGATGGCCAAGCATGACCTTACGGGGAGCATTGGAAAGAAACTTCAAAAATCTATCCAGTCCCTACTTATGGAGATTAATCTCTTGCAAGCTTAGGAAGAGTGTGTAGAGATGTTATGGATCATATATCTATGATCATGTAGCTTTGTGAGCTATGTCCTATGGTTGCTAGATTACTAGTTGACTGGATCATGTGCAGAGATGAGTTCATGGGGAAGTATGTCATTTCTTTACATAGCGAAGTATAAGGTCAATTAAAATAACTTATCTAATCATCATTCGAAGAAGGAGAGACAAAGAAGAACAAAGATTTGAGTGAAAGAGAAGAGAAGCTAGTGCATTGTGCGACTGGACGAAGCATAATTTTGTAGATTCATCACATAAGAGGTATTTTAAGATTATTTGTGAAGTTTGGTTATGGATACTGAATTGATTTTCGATGTTATCGAAAGGCCTAGATACAAATTCAAGAAGCATCTGTATAAATCCACTGAAGATGATCCCGAAGGTGCATTTTCGCAAACACCCTATGACATTCTACATGTCAAAGACATCAGGGCTTACAGCCACTATAAGTATGAGTCTCTAGGATACTCTGAGATATACAAGGAGATGAAGGATATGATTGGAGAAAATGGCAAATGGAAAGAAGAGTTTGCATATCTAGAAAATATCAGTGTCATGCGAAGGACAAAACTCTACAAATTTGACGAAGAGGAAAGGATCAAAATCATTCTAAGTAGAGTGCACAACTAATTCATTTGGATTGGAGATCAACCAGTGAAGACATGCAACAATTTAATTCATGGAATGACAGGTTTGGACAATTCTAGAGTCATTCATGTTGCGGAGAAGAACACAAAGAAACAAGTAGAAACCCTAACGCATTCACAATGGGATAAGAGTGTGATGACCATTAACAACATATTTCAACAAGATGTCTGACTACTTTCCATGGATCTTGGATATAAAGTACACTACAACAGCCGACCTAGCTCGGTATCTACATGAGTAATCATGATGGCCTACAAGATGGTAAAAGAAAATGTTAAGTTTAACCTTTGCAAAGTACTTGTACAATAGTTTTTGGAGAATGTAAAGAAAATCAAGAAGGATAAATCTAATGCATTCAGGTTTGGGTCGCTATTGGTACACATGTACATCCACATTGTACATAGCTTTCCTGGTATGCAACCTAGAGCTTGGAAGGAAAATGAACCCACTGGAATTTAGATTACACAGAGTTACAAAAGATAGAAAAATACATGGGTTAATGGTGAACAATTTGGTAAGATTAAGATTTTGTAGAGGAAGATGAGAGAGAGAATGAGGATACCTAAGGATTTGTTAGAAAAGTATAAGGATACAATTTGTTTCATTATTGAAACTGATTGTGTTTGCTTTGAGTCAGTTCAACCTAGAATGAAATGGTGGTATCCTCTAGGATATGAAGTCAATTATGAGGTTTTTACTATGCAAGTTGAACACATACTATCCTTAGCAATTGATCCATTTGAGGAAATATGGGGCACCTATGAAGATAAGTGTGCAAAAATAAGAGAAGAACATACTCGAGCTGTAAGGAAGAGGAAAGTGAAAATGTGGTAGATAATCTAGCAGCCAAGACTGGTATTACAAAGGAGGATATGAAAGAGGTAAGGAAGAAGATGACACAAGGTGTTTCTGGTTTGGAAAGCACTGCTCTTGCAACCCTTCCACCTCAAGAGACAGTGAAAGTTATCAATACACCTCCCACTATAGTTGATGTACCAGAAACTACACCTACACCACCTAACAGGACATTGCAGGAAGAGAAATCAAAGGATTTGCCAAAGATAACCAATAGATCCACCAAACAGGATTCTCTTCCTAAGAAACAGAGGACACAAGTTGTTAAGGAGAAAGAAGAAGAGAAGAGCACAAAAGTGAGACAACTCTAGAAGCCTGGCGTGAAGATACTAGAGAAGAGGATCATTGAGCGGGGAAAACTTATCTCATTGATTAGATACTATGAGAGGTATGATGCATCTGATCAACTTTTGATTAAGGACATGGTCATAAATCATTGCTTATTTTCATGAAGAACTTGTTAGAAGTTGAAGGCAGTATACCTGAGGATCTTTATGAGAAGTTAGAGTTGAGAAAATAGTTAGCTCAAATTGAAGATGAAATAATTAGAACACAATCTATAGATGATATGTTACCTATTGTTTCACTTAAAGAGATGGAAAGAATACTAAATGCTATAAAACCTTTGTTGAGAACTAAGTCAAGATTGGTGAAGATAATAGGGAGAAAGTATGATGAAGTGATTGAGGAAACACAAAAGGCAACAAACAAGGTTATGTTGGGGATTGAACCTGAGAATTACTCACCTCCCAAGGCTACTAAGCCTAAATATATTCTAAAAGGTGATTCATCAAGGGTAACAAAAGTAAAACTTGATTCATCATAAGTAGCAGACGATAACCAATTTGTCAGCACTGTGAAGCAACCAGATTTCTTTGTTACTGGTGTGCCTCTGTCTTTGGACACTTTGTAGGATGCTATTGATCCTTTTGAAGGGAATACTGACAATATTGCAGATATTGGAGGAAGCATTGATCTAAAAGAAGTAGAGGAGGAAGAGCTCAAAGATAGTGAAGATGATGAGCTTAAGGAAACAATAAATAAAGTTGAAGTTAAGAAAGAAAATCATGTATATATTTCTTCATCTTTATTGTTGGCAAGTGGAGATAGAACTCTGAACACTGATGTTGAGATCATGGATGAGGATGAGTTGATGAAACTATCCTACATCGCCTTTGCAAAAGCAAAAGAGAGATGTGAGTAGAAAGGAGAGAAAAAGTCAAGGGTAATGGAAAGAGCAGTTGATACTTTCAACAAACTCCTACCTGTACCTTTTACTTTTCAAGGAAAGGACAAGGTAGAGAAATTGAAGAAAAGTATTGGATGGCTTTGATAGTCACTATGAGTCCTTGGAGAAGATTTCTGAAGAGAAGACATAGCAGAAATACCTAGCGAATAATTTAGAAGAAGTATGCAAGTCTATTGCATGGGACTTGGGCATACTGGGAAAGACAATGACTGAAGCAAAGAGTTGTGTGTCACATGGAAAGAATTTATACAACTACTATGTAAATCCTATCAGATACCTTCAGAACATTGAGGCCATCATAACAAAGGACATGCTGATCCTAGACAAGTTGATGCACAGTTGTGAGACCTCCTCATACACTGTATTGGAGCTAGACAAAGAAGTGTCCAGAATGTTGGACAAGTTGAGTGTGTTGGATACAGAGAAAGGGAGATTTATGGGCATATTTGGTATGCTAAAGAGTTTAATTACTCCTAAGTTATCAATTATTGAGATACACATTTAAGACATGGAGAAAATAGAGCAAGCTCTCACTGGGAACATGCCTACCGAGATAAAGGCAAGATAGACATCTTCTTTTGCACTAAATGGGCTAATTCATGTGAGTCAGATACTGGTAAAGACTTGGACAGATGAAGTGAAAAACTTGGAAAGTTCTTTCCAGGATATCCTTAAGATGGTCTTTTCTTTTTCTTTTTCTTTTTTCTTTTTTTTTTGGGGTGGGTAAGCAGTTGTATCAATTTTGTTATATTCTACATTTTTGTATACCTTTGTCATTAATGTCAGAGGGGGAGAAGAGGAGATATGAAAAATATGCAAAGGACAGATAGAGAATATGATATAGTTAATATGTAAAGGAGATAAAGAAGTGTAATATTTTTTTTTGTATTGACACTTAGTCATTTTTTCATTAAGTGTTGTCATCAATGCCAAAGGGAGATATTGTTGGAAAGTGGCTCATCTAGGAATGTTTAGGAACACATTAGGGTTGTGATTTATGGAAACACATCTATTATGGATGATCGCTTGGTGTGAAACATATTTTTGGGGTTAAGGCTTGCAAATTGACTAAGTCCAGAAAATAGGTTTGCAAAGCACATGAGTACAATTTTGGTCAGCGAGCACAATATATGGTGAATGAAGACATGCGAGCTTAGGGGAAGCTATATTGGGATATTTATGACCTTCAGTTAAGGTCCCTTATGTTTTTGAGATGATTGCAGTAAGTTACAATATGTTGAAGACATGCAAAGACATAGTTGTAGTGATATAGGATAGATGAAAGTTTGCGATGATTGAGGAAGTATGACGTGGAATCCAAACGTGCTAAGTTGGATTTTAATTGTGTATTACCTATATTTTGGTAATGTAAAGTAGCTAACTTTGTATTTACTTTTTATATAAGTGTTGATTCCTTTTTTTGATATATTTGGAAGCCAATTGGATATGTAAAATGTATATATATGAAGAGCTTTTTGAGAAGCAAAGTAGAGATGATGGATGTAATGTATGGAATAGATGCGAACATATGAATGGATAAATTGTGATATCAGAATCAAATAGATGATGATGCAAGATACAACTAGAACTACCTAAGCATAATATATGATTGTTTATGTTCATTTCTTTATATATTTGTAACAATGACATATTTCAGATTGTATGAGCATTGAGCTCAGTGTATACCTCTAACAGGGTTTTTGTATTCCCCTAACAGGGAAATGTACTAATGTAATATTTAGGTCCTAACAGGGATAGTATACTTTTAGTACATATTTGTGGGTACCATCCCCATTGGGGTTTTCCCTTAGCCAGGGTTTCCCCAAGAACAATTCATGGTGTTATGAGTTATGTGATTTATATTTATGTTCTTTTCATTTATGGAATTATCTGGTTAAGTTGGAATTTATTAAGTTTTAGTTTAAAGTGTTGTATTACCGATTCACCCCCCCTCTCAGTATTACTTAATCCTAACAAATGAACCCCGACAACTTTCCTGATGTGAATCCATAAACACATTTATTTGGGTTTAACCTTACCTTTTATTCCTAGAGTTTGTCAAATAAATGGCCCTAATATTAACAAATGTAGATTATCTCTAGGGATTTTTCTAATATGTCATCAACATAGTCTTCCATTGTGATGTGCATGATGTCATGAAAAATAGTCATCATTTATCTCTGATATATAGCACCGACGTTTGTTAAATTGAAGGGCATGACACACCAACAATAAGTTCCCAATGCACAAGTGAAAGTTGTTTTGTGTTGATCTTCTAGTGCAATTTTGATCTGATTATATTCAGAGAAACCATCCATGAGAGACAATATTTTATACCCTGAAGTAAGATAAAAAAAAAACATGTCAATGTTCGGCAAGGGGAAATCATCTTTTGAAAAAGACAAATTGAGATCTTTGAAGTTAGTGCAGATTCTTAATGGCTCCATAAGATTTGGACACAGATACCAGATTAGAGATCCAATCAGCATAGTCAATAGGTCTTCCAAAGTCTGCATCCACTGGTTTCTTCAATTCTACTTTGACCAATAGTGCAATCTTAGGATGCATTTGGTGGAGCTTTTGTTTGTACGGATTTGCCCCTAACTTTAATGGTAGATGATGTAGAACTAGTTTGAGATATAACCCAAGCATGTCAGATTAGACCATGCAAATTTGATTTTCCTCTCCTTAAAGAACTAAATGAACAATTCTCTTTCCTCTAGTGTTAATGACTTTTCCAAGTGGATTATTCTTTGTGTTTTTAGTGCCAATGTTGATTATTGTTGTTTTCTCTGCTAGTAGTGGTGACTATTCCTCATCAATGGGGATTTTATCAATCTCTCCATCCTCGGGTGCCTCAAAGAGGTTTTAACCCTTGGATACACCTTTATTTTTTACTATTTTGCATCTAGAAGGTGTCTTTCAGTTTTCATCTAATAGCCTTACATTTTATTTTTCAATTTTATGACTAGAGGATTGATATAACTCTGCAAAGTATGCTATGCTATCCAAATCTATCTTGAAATCTGCCTTGTGGTCTCCCATAGGTATGCCTTGTCTTAGTCCAAATAATTTAGCAATAAATTCATTATTCTAAAAAATGTCTATGGTCAACGAATTTTGTTGTTCCCAATCAATAAGGTCAAGGTAAACCAAGGCTATGTTATCCTTGGTTTGGAAGGACAAAATTGTGAGGTCCGTTGATATATTAACATATGAATCAGTGATTTATTCAAAGGTTTATGAAGAGGATGAGGATGAAGGTTCATATCAGTTCCAAAATTCCTCAATCCAAGCTCGGCGATCTATGGTTCTATTGTGGTTCTATAATTAATTTAGCTAGGTCTGTACCATCTATGTTTTGAGATGAGGAAACAATACGTGCCTCTTGATTATTTGGTACTTGATTAGAAACAAATCCTCTAATATTTGTACAGTAAAGAAAATGATCTCTATCACCAAGCATGGTGATTCCAACTTCATCGTGAGGAAACTTTAGGCATGAATGGTAAGTAAACGAGACAACCTACATGGAATAGATCCATGGTCGTCCTAAGAGCATGTTATAACCTAGCTCTAGGTCCGGTAATTAGAATTTAGTGTCTTGCGTTGCCAGATCTAGTCTAATCATGAGGCTTATTATGCCCCTGGAAGGATGCTCCTCATCATCGTAAGCTCTTATTATGATCTTTTTGGTAAAAGCTAAATAACTGTCATAGTAGCCCAGTGCTTTGACCAATTTTAGCATATAAATATTTAGACCTGCTCATCCATCTATAAGACTCGTCTAATTTTGTGGAGGTGGATGAAGTCTTCAAGGTTTAAAGGATCATTGTGAGATGGTTTATGGGCTAGAAGGTCTTTTTCTATGAAGGCAACATGGTGCGTTGTGGACAGATTTCCTACGATGGCTTGAAAATCATCAACATCTATGTCTTTTGGGATGGATGACTGTTGTAAAGCTGTATCTAAGGATGCTTTGTGGTTTGGAGAGATGTGAAGCAATTCATAGATGGATATTTGTGCTGAGGTCTTCTTCAAATGGTCAAATAGTTTATACTAACCTGAAGGCAGGGTGGACAACTTATTTGGTACAACAATTTTTTATGAGGCCCCTTGTACAATGATTTTGGAGTAATGGGTGACAACTACACAGTTGGTGTCTGGACCTCAGATAGTAATGGTGTTTATGGTGAGATTGGGATATGGTTTGGTATAAGCGATGTTTTATTTATTATCATTTTTGGATGTGGAGGCCTTTCCTTTTACATTATCCATCAGTGTATTTGTGAAGATTTTATGGTCTTGATTGGTCGTTCCTGAATTTGCGATAACTTCTATTTCACCGTGGTTGATGAAATCTTGGATAATATATTTTAGTTGTATGCAGTTGGCTATTTTACGTCCCTTAGTTATGTGATAATCATAAAAACTATTTTTCATTTGACCATGTTGGTTTTTCGGGACCCTCGTAATGTTTGATTTTGGGTAGAGTGACTAAATGAGATTGTAATAGTTTCTCAAGAGGTTCTGCAAGAGACATAAAGTCTCGATGTGGATGGGTGTTCCTTCTTGCAACACTTTGTTGGAAAGACTAGTTAACTACCTGGATTACTAGGTCAACATGGTGAATCCTTTGGACAATCTGTGATGGTTGAGTTTGTTGGGCAGGTGTTAGTGGTGCTTGTACATGCATGACTGGTTGGGCTACCTTAGCATCAACAATGCCATTGTTTGTCACATTATTTCTCTTAGATTGGTATTTGGGTTTATCATAAGGTTTTGAATTACTGGTCTCTTTCTTAATGGCTCCCTTTAGGGTGAGGGATCTTTTCTACCTTTATCCCTTGCTCGACTAGCTCTTCAAAGATCTCAATACACTGGGATTTTAATTCACACATCATGTCTAGTTGATAATTTCCAATGAACATATGGATCTTCTCTTTCATGGCTATATGGAAAGATGCCTTAGAGGAAACATTTCTCCAACATTTTAAGAACAAGGCAAATTTCCCACTTCTCTTCTTCTTGGTAGTGCAAAGATCCATTAACATTATTTCTATGATTATGTTGTGTAAATAATGGGATATGAACTTTTCAGCTAGTACATTCCATGATCGTATGTTGGGAGGCAGTATAGAAAACCACTCCATGGATGACCCACCAAGACTACATGGAAAAAGTCTCATCAGGTAGGTGTCGTCATATGCCACTTCAATGCAAGTCATAAAAAAATCTTGTATAGGGTCTTGGGGATCACCCTTTTCCTTGTACCTATCAAATTTAGCACCAACTCATTTGATTGTAAAATCCAACGAAACTTTCTGACGAAAGATGCATAATTAGATGTATTGTCAGATACTTTCAAATTTTTGAAAAAAATTGTCCAATGTTCATCAAAATTCTAACAAAAATATTGATCTTCAAAATTTTGACGAGTGTGTTCATCAAAATTTTGATGATCAATATTTTTGTTGAAATTCTGACGAACGTCAGGCAAATGTTTTTTTAATAAATAAGAGTGATGCCACCAATTTATCATTTTGGGATTTTTCCTTGAGCTTCTGGAAACTGATGCCACCACTTCTAGAGATGAGGGTTTGATCATGGTTGTCGGATGATGTTTTGGCAAGTAAATTATTTTTTTTCAGCTTGAATCTCTATCTATTTTTTAAAGAAAAAACACAAATTTTACCAATTTTGCACTTTGTAGCTGGTAAATCATTTGAAGATTTCACAGTGAACTCATACTTCATTTTTTCTTTCATAATATACAATGTCTACAAGAAATTAATGAATCTTTATGTAAATGATAGGGTCATTTTTATCCTACATGGCTCTATAAGTCCTTATGAATCTGGGCTCTATTTTCCTCTTGAGACAAAATGAAAACACAAGATTGTGCTTCCTAGAAATGAAAAGAGGGCTTTGTATCTATGAGGGTTTCCATTTAATTTTAATTCAAAAACAAAAATTTGAAGGAAAAAATGTGGGGCTTTTTGCACCCTTCAGGACGCGATTCAACTATATATGCATGTAAACCTTGGATTCCATAACTCGTGGTGGCTTGTTTATGCCCAAGATTGGTAATACATGTGGTTCTTTTTGTATTATATACCTTCCATAACTGTATATATTCTATTGTTGATCACGAATGCTAATGGAGATCTTGTTGTTGCATAAGACCATGTTGTTGATGCTAAACATGATGGTTTATTCTCTCAGAACTAAAATAATTTCATGGCTTGTGCTCCTTCAAGAAATTTTGATGTTATATCTTTCATTTTTTTGGAATGGCCCCTATTTATATTCCAATGATTGAGTAGGTCTCAACTTATATTTTTTTAAGATAAATATCATACCTTACATTTCCTTTTGATTTCACTATTTGGGTATTAAAAATACCATAAGAAAACATTGATCAATATTATTTTGATTTAATGAATGATTCTGATCCTTTTTGGTCATATATCAGTGATAACACCTAATGATTTGGTATAAGACCTTCACTCTGTAGCATCTTAAAGTGAGAACTCTTTCCATTTCCTATATCTATTCATATGGTATATTTTGTGACTATTATAGTTGCATTATATGTGTGTGTGTGTGTGTGTGTGTGTGTGTAGTGTGAAAAAATGCATATAAAGAACAAGCTTAAGCAACTAAACTCATTCCTACATTATCGCATATACCTCAAATGATATGGAGAAACAAGAATGCAAATATGATGAAATGAAATAAGAGATAAACTTAAACTACTTCAACATAAAACATGCAATGCAAACCTCCCAAAATGCTAAAGTGTTTGATAATGTTGTTATAAAAGGTATGTGGTTGCTCACATTCCTATAACATAACAAACTATGAAAGATGGTTCCTATTGTATAGATTTTTGAAAGGGTTAGGTAGGCTTGGATGAAGGAGATTAAGAGACAAAAATATGGATGGATAGGATTACGAGGTGAAAGAAAGCTGAAGGAGATTAAGAGGCAAAATAGATGGATGAATAGGATTAAGAGGCAAAAGATGAAAAAATCAAACTTCACTTTTAGAGGGAAAGATGAATATGAAATGATTGGAGGAGACTACCTTGGAAAAGGTTATTGTGCACATGATTAGAGGTAATCCACCTCTAATCAAGATTATAGGAATATCAGCAAAAAGAAAGATTAGAAAAGGTGAAAAGAGGATTAAAAGGGATATGGAGGGGGGGATAAGGATTTGTGCATAGGATTGGATTAATGGAATAGAAGGAGAGGGGAGGATTGGTGGATAATGGATGGAAGGTTGGCATACTGGTGAATAAATGGATGAAGAATTAGGAAATATCATCATTGGAACACACCTTGAAGGGTGGTGGAGTAGTGAAGGAGGAGATTTTGAAGGATATAGAGGAGAAAATGTGGATTTTGGGATGTAAGGACCCTAAATGGATTTGGAAAATGGAGGATTTGAGGACTTATGAGTGGAGGAAGCTTTTGGGTTAGCAAGTTTGGATGCCAAATTGGATATTTCTTTGATAGGAATTACTTCAATAAGTAGCTTAGGAATCCACATGAATTTCCTTTTGGGCCTTTGTGGCATTTTGATTGTTTCTTGCTTTTGGATCATATTTGTCTTTTCTTGAACATGTCTTTTAGACAGGACATGTTGATCCTTTTATTTTTGTGGATTTTTGGATTTATGCATTTTAGCTTTGGCATCCAATTTGATTCCATTAGCCATGGTATGGGTGCACAAGGGTATATGGTTTGGAAATTTTGTGGATGGAATAGTGGAGGATGAATGTTGGAAGAAATGCAAGGATTTGTGCCTTTTTATCTTTCTTGGGTATGGGAGGTATGTAGGGACCCAAAATGGATGGAAGGGATGAAGGGATTGAATTTGGGACATAAGGACCCAGAATGGATGTGGATGAGGAAGGGATGGTGTTTGGAACATAAGGTCCCAAAATGGATTTGGAATATGGATGATGTGAACATTTGAATTTAGATGGAGAGATTTTGGATATGGAAGGGGTGGAACGTACACCAACATCTTGAGACATTCTTTTTTCAATGGGATACTTATTATTTTCCAAACAAGATGTGAGTCCATGTGAATGGGGTGGAGAGGTAGAAGGAATGATAAGCTCTTGAAGGAAGCCATGTTGGATAGAGGTGGAGGAACCAAGCTTAGTTCTATGAGGTTCATGGATGGATTGGATAGGTGTGATGTGATTTTGTGGATGATTAGGATCATGTGGAGGATTAGGCTCATGAGGGGGATTGGAGGGGGTAATAGGATATTGATATGGATTGGGATCATGACATGAAGTTGAAGGGGTACTTTGATCTTGAATTTTGGGAGGATTACGTGGTGGAGTGGAAAGTATGATGAGATCTGAAGGTAGAAGGCTATCATGGAATATGGTAGAGGGGATGGAATAATGAGATAGAGTGATTTGGTCTTGACATGAAGGGGGATTAGTGGATTGTATACATGGAATATCTTCATGAAGTAGGGGATAAGTGGAGGTTAATTCTTGATATGGAAGGTAATCATTAGTGGATGAAATGCAAGGGATGTCTTGATCTTGATTAGGAATGGGCTCATGAGATGGGTTAAGGAGGATAAGAGGATCTTGATATGGAAAGGTGTCATAAGATGGTGGAATCTTTAGATCTAGAGGAGAAGAGGAATCCATTTTAGCATGCTTTGGAGCAAGGTCTTGGAATTTTTGGACTTGTGAGGATGATGTGATGGAGGAGATGGAAGCTTCAACTTGGGTGGATGAAGGGATAGAGGAATCGTGAGATTTAGGAGATTGAGGGTTGTCTTCATTTGGATGGGGTAGTGGTGGATGTATGACTTGAGGGGATTGTGCAACATTATTTGGAGTTGATGATTTATACTTCTCTGCTAGCTGTTAGATCCATTCAATAGAAAAGTTATTGCAATATGGGGATGATGTGGGTTTTGGAGGGTTAAGATTATGTGAAGGACTAGGATTATTATTTGGGACATTGAGCTTAATGTATGGGGGATTAGGTGGAGGGTCGAGATTGTATGGGAGATGAGAATGATGGTTTTGGAAAAATGGGGAAGGGCATATGTCTTCAAAGGAAATTTTTTTCTTTTGACCCCTATTTTGTAAGCTAAGGATAGTGTCTCAAAGTTATTGAATCTCTTGTGCAAGGTGGCTATGGAGGGAATCAAATGAGGGATTTCCCTTGTCAAAGGCGAAGGAAGGATAAGGATTGCGAGATGGATTAGGATTGGATATGATGTGTGGGGGTATATATGAGTTGGATGGATGTGATTGATAGGTTGATTGAATTGGAGGTATGATTTGAGGATTGGGATTTGGCATTCAAAAGTCCTCAACCATTTTGTGAAACCAATTTATATTCATGATTTTTAGAGGAAGGGTTTTGGATTTGGATTAGGTGAGGATGTAGATGAAGACATGGATTGAAAAATGGATGAACTTGAGAGATAGGTGAGCTATGTTTGAAGAGAAGTGAATGGATAATATGTGGTTGGGTTTGAATGAAAGGGTATATGAATTGGATTAAGGCTTGGATAGATTGGTGGTAATTGGACAAGAAGATTGGATTAAAATATGATGATGTGATTAGATTGAATGAAAGATGAGTGAAAAGATTGGATTAAGAAAGTGGATGTTGATTGGGATTATGAAGAATGATTAGGATGATTATTAGGACCTTGATTTAATGATTAGGAAAGTTATGAAATGATTTGGATGATTAGGATAAGATGGATGATTAGGACCTTGATTATATTAGAAAAATTGATTAGAATGAGGGTCCTAAATAATGGATTATAAATGGATTAGGTATGATTAAGATTAGAGGAATGAATAAGGATGATTAAGAAGAATGAAAGATGATTATGATGATTGAGAAAAATATTAATGAATTGGATGAAGTGATTAGGATGAAGATGAAGAAGGAAGGTATTTAGGATTATTATGGATGATTAAGATATGATGAAGGTGAATTTTTATTAGGATGATTAAGATAAGAGGGATGATTACCTGATGATTCGGAAGAATGTGAATGATTATGATGATTAAGAAAGAATAAAATATGATTAGGATATAGATTATGATTAAGGATGTTGAGGAATTAAATGGATGATTGGATTGGATTAGGAAGAATATGACTAAGGATGTTATGGATAATTAAGATGATTAGGGATTATTGAGATTAGAGGAGTGATCAGGATGATTAAGAGGGTGACTAGGATAAGAAGTATGATGATGATGATGAAGATGAAGTTGATAGATGGAAGAGGTGATGTAGAGATGATGTGGAAATCTTGACTTGAGGGACAACTAGACTTAAACAAGATGATTTTATTTTTATTTTTTGCAGTTTTTATTTTTTATTTTTTTTGAGTTTTTATTTTTTTAAGTTTTATGATGTTTTTGTATTTTCAAACTTTATGCTTTTTTGGATTTTGAATGTTATGATGTTTTTGGATTTTTTGATTTTAAAATGTAAGCAAACAATGAAATTATATACAAGACAAAAATCTTAAGGCTCAATTTGGATGGCGTGTCTCCTTTTGGCTGCAAATGGGGAAGGTTTTAAACACACAAGCACATAAAACACACCAAAAATCCTATTCAAGCTTTAACTAGGATTTACAAGCTCAACTAAGGGATGTACTCTATATATTCAAGTTATGTGAGGCCCAAATCCATAGAGGAAAGAAAATACTGCTAAATAGTCGGGAGGAAACGGTAACCCAATCTCCACCTTCACTTCCCAAAGGTATAATGTTCTTTGGGGCTTATCCAAGATTGAAAATATTATACTTCCAAGAGGCCTATCTTTATATTCAAGCCGTAACGCAGGAGTTGAGGTCGTCCCCTAGAGTGATCACTTCTCTAGACATGCCCACTAAAAAAAAACAAAAAACAAGATCCCTTATTTATGTTCCCCTCAAACTCCTTAACAAGGATGCAAGAAGAAAACATGAATAAGAAAATCTTGAGGATTAAAAGACAAAGGGGTTCATTTTAAGCCCAAGTCCAAATGTGAATGATTAATTTTAAGCCCTTTTTTCAATGTGAGGATGACACACCAAGCAAGTTGACCAAAAGCAAGAAATGATTTTATCATTATTTACAATGTAAATAAGAAGTTTTAAAATATGTGAACCTTGATTTCATGCTTTCCAATTTTATTTTATTTAATGCTCCTTTGACCCACTATGATGAGCTCCAAGTTGCCTTCACAAACTCCAATCAAGTGTGTGAAATCATAAAAAAATATGATAATTCAAAGCAAATAAATTGTATAATTTGATTCCACATGAAATAACAACTTAAAAAAATATTTAAAACAATTTTTATTTTTTTGATCGATAAAAGGCAAATTCCCGTTATATTTTATTAATTCAAAATAAGTTACAAATGCCCCGTTCAGTGCAGGCACCGAGATAAAAAGAATGGGCCAAGAAAACCCCCAGTGTAGCCCAGGACCGAAGTCCTTATACGTACAATTGCCCTGTAAAGGGACTGTTAGGAAGGCATTCCTTCCTTTACAATTTTCTTTATCAGTATTGCTTGACCATTCATAAAGAGAGAGAAGATATCACAGAGGCCTTACCAAACCAATGTTCTTGTGATTAGATACATATTACAGTAGGAGTGTTCCATTTTTTCCACGTATGAGTGCTGGAATTTTCTACTGGGTTGTTGATGATAGTTGTTTGAAATTTCCGGTCATACCCTTTGTGATCGATCTCATAGCTTTGAATCCAAATAAACCTATATAGTGATGTTTCTAAGATTAAAGGTTTCCCCTTAACCAACAACCATTACCTTTAAATATTAACCCTTGTCTTATCTTGAATCTGCAGTGTTAGAAACCAAAAATGATAAAATAAAAGGATCAGAGAAAATACAGGGAAGTCAAGTTCCCTGTCCAGATATACCCAACCTGAACTTCGAGGAAGTTTTTTTCTGGGATTTCGCTGTTCCAGAAAATAAACCTACAATATTTCCTTTAGTATTTGTAAAGCAAAGCATATTATGATTGTCTGTCATAGTCTTATCTTGATAGCTACTTTCCCTAAAATAGAGTGGGAGAAGATGATACAAAGCATTGTAGCAATAAAAGTCTCTTAAACATAAAGTGAGCACTAAAAATTAATCTGAGTCCTCCTCTATCTCTTCTTGCAAGGATGCGACTTCCTCCTCCATATCATCATCATCCAACACTTCATCTTTATCCAGGTAGAATGAGAACCAGTCTGGGTTTTCTGGAGCAAGGAAACCATGGAAGTAAACCAGGAAGCTCAGGTTTCTAGTAAAGATGGGTCTATGTTCCTGAAAGTTGTCTGGATATTTGGTGAAGGGATATGTAGGGACACTCTCTCCACTCATGGAATGGTCAGGTAATCCCAAATGTTCATAAGGGCCTCCCCTAGGCCCAGCTAAATGTCTGGTAAAAAGACCCTTGCACATAGGTCACTGATGAAGTCCGCAACTACATAGACTTGTCAGGCTTTTGCAGCGAACATTGAAACCATGTCTGCATTAGTTCTCCATCGATTGGGGCATGTGATATATTGGTCACCCAATATCCTCATAACAACCCAAGTCATCACGTTGTTCAAATTGTTCATTATCCCCTATAGTCTTTCCATCCTAATAGGTTGATCAAAACCCATAAGTCGGTGATTTGGGGTGCTACACAGCTTCAGAGGGAAACCATCTAACCTAAGGGAAACTTGGATAAGATGAAGTAAACCATGAAACAAGCAATACTTTGAAAATCCTGGGTTATCCCATTAATAGGAAAAATGAGTAAGAAGTAGCTATGATGCCTCGAAGAAAATGATCCTAATCCAAAGACTAAGAGAGATGATATAAGATGAGCTAGAGGGAAAGGAAGAGAAAGAGGTCTAGGATGCAAGAAAAGGAGGCTTGAAGCAGGGCAAAAAGGTAGAAAGACTAAACAAAAGACACAGGAAGACAAGATCAAAGGAGACAAGAAGACACAAACATACTAAAAGCATAGACCAAGAAGAGATGCCATATGAAAAGAGTGAGGTAAAAGATTCCCCGTCACACTTGGAGCCATCCCATCAAGCTTCGAGCAGAGCAAAAGAGGAGAAAAATATAGGGGAAAAGTCAGGAAAGATAGGAGGAGGATAAAGGGTCAAAAGCCAAACACGAAGCAAAAACAAAAAACCAAAAAAAAAACACAAAGTAGGAAGAGGATAGCCTAGAGATGCAGAGGAAAGGGAAGGGAGGGAAAGGACATTCTAAAAATGAAGAGGTGCAAGACCTCCATTCCCAAGATGAGTTGATGGCTGCGGAGGAGAAATTTTTTATAAAGACATAGATGAAGAGGCTCAATCTAGGGGGAGGAGTGATAAGAGGCTTAGATTTCAACCATTTGGTGGAATGAATTAAGACCATCGACCCCTTTATTGGCTAGAGAGTCAGCAAGGGAATTACCTTCTCTGTAGATGTGGTTAAAGGTGACGTTATTAAGTTCTTTGATAAGATCCATAGCACGGTTAAGAAGACTATATAGTTTCCAGTTAGGAGTGGCTCTGTTTCGGAGAGTGTTAATAACTAGTGATGAGTCTCCTTCTATGGCTAAATTTTGATAATTAGATTTGGTACATAGCCAAAGTCCTTCAATTAAGGCTGCAAATTATGCTATATTATTCATAGTTGGTTTTATCAAAAGAGATCTTTCAACTAACGATTTACCTTCTTCATTCCTAATGCAATATCCAATGCCAGATAGACCCGAATTACCTCTTGAGGCCCCATCAAAGTTGACTTTCACCCAACCCTTATCTTGAGGGGTCCACACACAATTCTTTCTAAAGTTTTGATTAGATGTTGTTCCTAACCCATGGAAGGAGGGGATTCTTAGTCCAATCCATTTATTTTGCATAGTACCATCCCAAGGAGTCATAGGATCTTTACATTTTGTTAGCTTACTATTGAGATTTTCAATTATCAGGGTTTCTATCTTTAGAGTGAGTTGTTCCAAAGTCATCTCTGTCTCTTTGAATATGCGCCTATTTTTTTCTTTCCATATTTCCCAGATAATGATTGAGGGTGCAATCATCCATAATCCTTTGAAGATATTTTTATATTGAAATTTTGGCCATGCTAGGAGACGCTTGAGTATTGTTTCCTGTGATACCATAGCTATTCCCATTCTCTTATAAAACCATGTCCATATGGTATTGGAAACATTATAGTGGAGAAGTAGGTGGTCAAGGTTCTCCTCTGCTTCTTTGCATAATGGGCATCTTGAGGGGCCTTCGTATCCTATTCTTTTGAATTTGTTTGCTGTGAGTATCTTGTTTTGAATAGCTAACATGTGAAGATTCCAGATTTTGGGAGGCATAGTGCGTTCCAACAAAGAGAGATTGTCATAGCTTTTAAAGAATTCAATCTACATTTGGTAAGGTAGTTGTAACCATATTTGGTATGATATTCCTGATTTATTGATCCTTTCCAAATCAACTTATCCCCCGAAGAGGATAGTGTAAAGGATCTCTCAGCCAGGATGAGATCTAATGCCTTCATCTCTTCTTGGGGGATATTAAAATTATGGAAGCTTTTCCATCTCCAGCCTTTTGCACAAGAGGAGTCCTTTTCCCAATAATTGGACATTGAGGTTCCCAATCTAGATGCTAAAATTGTCATGGCTCGGTTTACTTTAGGATTATTACCAAGAGGCGGGTGGCCTTCCCATGAGTCTGTTCAAAACCTTACTTGTTCACCATTAGCAACCTGCCAAGTTACCTTGTTGTAGATGATGTATCGATATTTTAACATGAAGTTCCAAATTTATGAGCCCTGGGGGGAGATTTAGTTATGAGTATACTTAAGGGGTCTGAGTATGTCAAGTATTTATTGGAGAGGGTTTTTACCCATGATAATTCAGGGTTGTGGATCATCCTCCAAATGAGTTTTTCTCCTAATGTTAGGGCTTGGGTTTTAAGGTTGCGAATGCCAAGACCTCTGTACTCCTTTGTTGGCATATTTTATCCCATGCCATTAAGTTGAATCTTTTTTTGTTATCCGATCCTTGCCAGATGAAATCTTTAAGGATTTTGTTTAAAGACTATTCTGTTGAGGAAGGTAGTTTTTGCAGAGATAATTGATAAATTGGCATACTGGATAAAACTGATTCTATGGCTTCCAGTGAGATATCCTCTTTGGAATCTAGAGTATCTCCTTTATAAGATTGAATGTTGGTTATACTATTAATTGATCTTTTAAATTTTGTGTTGTTATGAAAGAACTTGGTGTTCTTATCACCCTATTTGAGCTATAATTCTCTATATTTTTGTCTCCAATAGATTTCTTCTTTTGCAAGAATATCCTCCAATTTTAATCTTAAGTTCTTTTCCTGGGTGTAAAGAGAATAATCCATACCCTTCACCATTATTGTTTGATTGATGTCTTCTAGGACTGCTTCAGTATCTCTCTTGAGGTCAAAGATGTTGCCAAAATGGTTTTTATTCCATTGTATTAGATTGGTTTTTATTAGTTTAAGTTTTTGTACCACTCTGAACATCTTTGAACCTTCCATTTTTGTTGAAGTCCACCAGTGTTCAAGGATATCTATAAGCTATGGTTCTTTGAACCACATCTATTAGACCTTGAAGGGATTCCTCTTTGGAGTGGTCTTAAAGTTAATGGTTAGGCATATGGGGAAATGGTTAGAGCCCGAGTATGGAATGGTTTCAGCTGTAATTTGTGATATGGTTGGTGGATAGAGACCATAAGTGAAGAATCTATATATTCATTCAGCAATATGAGATGGACCAAGCCTTCTATTGTTCCATGTAAAAGCTTTGTCTCTGGATGGAACTTCTAACAGTTTAGCTTATTGGATCCATTGTGCAAAGTCTATTGCCGCCTGTGGTAGCTTGGATGATCCACCCATTTTGTCATTTAAAGAGGTGAAGGTGTTAAAGTCCCCTCCAATATAGGTGAAGATATTGGAATGCTGGATGAAATGACTAATTTCCAACCATACCATTTTTTTCTCCAAATTGGATGTTGGACCATAAACATTTATGAGGTAACAAGTTATTGAATTGCTCCAGTTAATTACTTTAACACCTAGCCAATACTTTTCTATCTTTAAAGGTTCAACTTGATAGAGTTTTGGGTTCTAGATAATAACTAATCCCCCCAAGGCTCCTACTTAGGGGGAACCTATTCTTTTCCTAAAACCCAAATATTTACCAAATTTTTCTATTTCTATGAGATTTAACTTGGTTTCCTGAATTAAAAAGAAGTCAACTTTTACCTTATTGATGCAGCTTTTCAGTAGCTGATTTTTCTTAGGGGTATTGAGGCTCCTAATGTTCCATGATAATATCCTCATCTTAGATAGGGAAGGATCTTCCCCTTCCTTGTATCAAATATATATGTTATCTTTGTCTGCCCTTCTGCAGATGCAATTTGATTCCTCAGTTCTTGGTGTGATTTTCTGTCTCTTTTCTTTAATTGCTTTGTTACATTTGGGGCAGCTAAGGCCTTTTCTGATTGTTCAATACCTCATGTTTCCATGTCTTGTTTGAAAGCTTCCACATCTCTTCTTAGGTTTTCATATGTATATCCTTCCCCTCCTAGCTCCATAACTCTTTGTACAAGTTCTTCCCTCTATTCGTCCAGTCCCTCTCTGATAAGTTCTTCATTGAAAACTTCATACATTTCTTCTGTTAGTTTCTCAATATATTCTATTTGGTCTTCTACTACTTCCGTGATCTCATCTTCCTGTTTCTCTTTCTCTGACCTTGTTGTTACGTTGTCTTTCTCAATCTCTTTATTTCCTTTACTATTCTGTCTCATCTCTTCCATTTTGATCTGTGCTGGGGTCAGCCAGAATTTTGTCAATCTCGTATTGTCTCTACCTAATTCCAAATGGTTTGCTGGAGTTCCTATTGGATCTATAGCCAATGATCCATGATACATATTATTATGAGGTTTGTTTTCTCTTCTTGTTTCTTCTAGAAAAAGTCATGCATTCTTTGTCTCTTCTATGGATGTAGGTTCCTCCCTACTACTGTGGGTTTCTGATCCTTTTTTCAACTATTGGCTTGGAGTGTGTCATCTTTGGTTGGTATTTTCATGTCTTTCCTATTTAAATATGGGGTGGTACTAACCTTAGCTTCCTCTGTTCTTGCTATCTCTACTTTTCTTTGAGATGATTCTGTTGAGGGTGGATTACCCAATTGGATCTGGATTTGATCTTCAGTTCTCTGGTTTCCTCCCTTTCTCTTTGATCCCTATCTATATTTTTTATTACCCTTCTTTTTTCCTGTTCTGACTATTGGAGAAGAGGAAATAGCAGTACTTTTTTCCTTTCTTTCCTCTTGATAAGTTTGCTGCCATAGTGCTAGCTGGTCTATTGTATCATTGATTGTTAAGGTAGTTTTCTCATTGAGCTGCTTAATGCTATAAATGTTATCTCTGATTTCTTTGATCTCCACTTCTCTCGCTAGGTATGAAACATTAAGAGTTGACACTTTTTGGTTTAGGAATTTGACTAATTCCCTCCCATCCTTGAATCTTTGCTGGGCAATGAAGCTGATATCATCTTCCGTAATATTACTTTGGTTCTTCTTTAGGCATCTTCAAACACTCTATAGTATTTTTGGCCTTGTTATTTCACCATCTTCCACCTCCTCTTCCCTTGGGCTCAAGACATCCTGACACTATGTTGTAACATTTAGTTGAACATTCTTCTCTGATGTTGTGGCCATGTTTTGATAATAGATCTCTGATCTTACCTTATATTTGGTGTTTTGATTCCCTGCCTTCTTGTTTTGTGTGTTCAATCTTTCCTCTGCAATTGGATGGATCTGGGGTTTTACTGCCAGAGCTAGATATTGTTTTAAAACTACCATGTTGACCCTTACTTCATCAAAATTCAATGGGGATTCTGCCATTTTTTTCCCAAATTTAAGAGATAAAACTTGGTTAATCTCTCCATAGTAAATTGAGAATTTTATTTTGTAGGACAATTTATCTGTAATTATATTGATGCTCTATTGTTGATAGAGTTCAGATTTGAGGTTTACCAAGAGTTTGATAGAGGTCAATTTGTCGTTATGAGGTTCATAGCCTCTAATGCCTCCTAGGGCTTCCCCAATTTGAAAGAGGATCTTAAAATCACATAATTCAGCAGGGAAGTTCTCCAGACTTATCCATATTGGTAATTGAGTGATTGAATGGACTTTCCATTTAAATCGGGGAACCAATTCATGAAATTTAAACAATGACCATTGATAAAGCTAACAAACCTATTTAGCAATGCATACTTAATACTAACATCCCTACAATTCAAGAAAGTTACATTATCAGATAGGAAGGTAATACCTACCTGATTGTTGTCCATAGATTTGAACCAATTTTTCAGATTGTGAAGAGTTGATCTTGGTCCTATCCAGAACACATATACCCCAAAGTTTTTGCATCCATGCCAACGATCCTTACTCCCCTGGGTTTGGATTGTGATTGATGGGGAATCTGCCTTTGCCCTATTATCTGTAGCTAGATCTATAGGGGTAGTATTCAACAAGGTTTGAAGTGGATAGTTTCTGAATTGAAAGATTGGTTTATATGGTGGCTATGTGTTCTTAGCTATAGGTGGCATCGGTTTAGGGAAGCTGCTAGGGTTGGGATATTTTAATGGTAAGGGAATAAACTTTTTTTCTGGTTGGATTCTGGAATTCTACCTGGGTTGATTAGGCTTTGATCCTTGGTTTATCCTGGTCCAGGTATTGTTTCTGGGCTTTTGGCCTATGGGGATGCTGTTAAACTCATATATGAAGTGAGGTTTAGGAACTGAAACTGTATGTTTCAAGTTTAGGGCACCTATCTTGAACTTATGTGGGTAATGGTGATTAGGGATTTGTGGGTGGGCCTCTACTCTGGTGATCAGATGATGCTTCTGTGGAGGATTTTGCTGGGTCTCCTTCCTTGTTGTAGATTGGTGCTGCTCGAACCCTTGGTTGCAGTTAAAGGATAAGATGTCCTGATTGCCTAGAGCCGAGAGTGCCTGGAAGTGATTTTGGATATTGGTGGTGATCACCTTCCCTCGACATGTTTGCTCAGGTTGCGAATAGGGGAGTCTCAATTGTTGGACGGGGATCCATGGGCTCCTCTTCGTCGAGGGATTTCCATTTGCATTAAGTTTTCGAGAGAAGGAGCAGAAGTTCGATCGTGAGAAGGAATTCGCAAATAGCAGAGCCATTGTTTTTTTTTGTAT
This sequence comes from Thuja plicata, assembly GCA_018584345.1. Lineage (NCBI taxonomy): Eukaryota > Viridiplantae > Streptophyta > Pinopsida > Cupressales > Cupressaceae > Thuja > Thuja plicata. Next base: position 11,370,756 of record MU225240.1, read on the forward strand.
ATTTAAATCAATTTTATTATGCATTGAACTACGTGCAAACAAAATGCAAGCTCATCACAAAATGCATTTTTTTTTTGCTTTTGTCCTAGTCAACAAGATCTAAATTTTTTGCTATAATTTCGGCCCCAAAAATAGAAATGAAAAGAAGAGACCCATGCTAAAAATATGAGATCTTTCCAAAAATGTAAGAATTTTAGAAAAACACCTTCATTTGTGCTCTAGGGACCCGATTTACCAAAACATACCAGTTTTCAAAGATTAGATTTTTAAGTCATTATTTTTCATCAAAATTAAAAACACAAAGAAGAGGTCCCATTTATAATTTTGAAAACTTTCCAAAAATGTAAAATTTTCCATAAAATACATTGATTTGCAACCATAAATGAATTTTCATGAAAAATTATAACTCACGAAAAAATTATCTGAAAAATTTGATTTTCGGACTGAAACATCTTTGGATCATCCCAAACCTGCAAAAACAATTTCACTTAAAAATTCCAAGTTGTTTGTAAGATATGATCAAATATTCCAAAATCCTAGGGTTTTGTCTTCACCTGAACCCGCACAAGGGTTAGCCTTGAAAAACTTGAATAAAACAACAATAAAAGGTTATAAAAATGTCTAAAAATGTAGATCTAATAGGGACAAGTGTGTCCCGATGGGCGTGCCAAGATGTAGTATGTAAAAATGAAAATAAAGAACAAGCTTAAGAAACTAAACTCATTCCTATATTATTGCATATATCTCAAATCATATGGAGAAACAAGAATGCAAATATGATGAAATAAAATAAGAGATAACCTTAAACTACTTTAACATAAAACATGCAATGCAAACCTCCCAAAATGATAAAGTGTTTGATAATGTTGTTGTAGAAGGTATGTGGTTGCTCGCAATCCTACAACATAACAATGTATGAAATATGGCTCCTATGAGGAATGAGGAGAAGACTCCTATTTTATAGATTTTTGAAAGGGTTAGGTAGGCTTGGACGAAGGAGATTAAGAGTCAAACATATGGATGGCTAGGATTAAGTGGTGAAAGAAAGTTGAAGGAGATTAAGAGGCAAAACAGATGGATGTCTGGGATTAAGAGGCAAAAGATGCAAAAGTCAAACTTCACTTTTAGAGGGAAAGAGAAATTTGAAATGATTGGAGGAGAAAAGAGATGGAGAGGTGGCTACCTCAGAAGAGGTGATTGTGCACATGATTAGAGGCAATCCACCTTTAATCAAGATTAGAGGAATATTATCAAAAAACAAGATTAGAAATAAGGGAAAAAAGGATTAAAATAATTTTAATTTAATCAAGGTTTAGAAGAACTTTAGGCTAGTGGAGGAATAAAATAAATTTTATATTAAGAAATGGAGGGATAATATATTAAATTGAAATTAATATATTATAGTATTTAAATAAATTTAAATACAAAAGTTAAACGAATTTATTTATTTTAATTTAATTTAATTAAATAAATAGAGTAATATAACAATATAGTTAATTAATTAAAATCAACTATAATGTTAAGGAAAAATATTAATAAAAATTAATATTAAAGTGTGAATGGATAATTTTAGGTATCTACAATATGGCAACATCACTATTTTTCTATTGTTCTCCAGTTGTTGCACTTGTGTTGAGCACCTGTAGCTACTCTATTATTCTCCTTTATCATTGATATAACTGTTAATACTGTTGTGACTACCTTGAAACTATTTTTCTTGTATTTATTCTTTGTTTCCTTGATATAATGTTGTTGGAAATGAGTTGAGTAACTAAGAGGGGAGGGGTGAATCAGTTACCACAAAAACAAATCCAAGTCCCTTAGATATCTTAATCAAACTTATCAATGTTACTCGGTTAACAAAGATATTATGTTGTTACTCGGTTAACAAAGCAATCTTAAGATATTAAATGTAATTATCCTTTAGTGATTAAGTGCAAAAACATAAAGCATAAAGCAAATAACATGTACACAGATGACACCAAGATTTACCGTGGAAAACTACCAATTGCAACTAGTTACTATTTTTTACTCTTCTGAAGCGAGCCCTGTTAGGAGGCAACCCTGTTAAAGGTCACAAAAACACACTGTAAGGTGTGACCCTATTGATTAACTATAACTAATTGAATTCTTGAAGATGTTAAGTTGATGATCACCAAGCTGTAGAAAGTTAATGCAAGACATTAAATCAGTTAATGTATTGTATTGTCATTGATGTCAACTTGATATAATCTAATTGGTTATATACATAGTGTCAAAGACTTCAAAGAACCAGGGAGATAAAGGTTATGCTATTAGTAATGAATAAAATTTCAGTATGCAATAAGTGACAACAAACACCAACGGGCAGTGCACCCCGACGAATAGAGAACCCTGAGAGAAAAGTCACAATGATACTCGAGCAAGAATTACCAATGAGCAGAATCACAGTGTTACATGATAGACAGACAACCCCGACGGACAAATATGTCCGAGGACAACTAAAGTCTAGATCAAAGCTAACAAGGAGTTAAACACCGAAAAGAACTGAAGTTGAGAAATGACAAAAGACTTAGCTCGCAAGAGCTAAAGATGGAGTTAACTGGTTGTTTACATTATTTTCACCGACAAGTTAAAGCCAGAGATAAGCAAGAGTTTTAAAGTTGTTTTATTTTGTTATGCCCTGCATACCCGTCCCTACATTTTATTGGCAAAATGTTGGGTCCCCCCTTTTTTTATTTTGCCTTGTTCCCTTTTCCTTTTGTTTTCTTTTGGCCTTGCTTCCCTGGGAGTCATTTCCTTTTCTTTTTGGTTTCTCTTCCTCTGGGACTTGGCCCCGAAGTGTTTTTGTTCTCTTTGTGCCGGCTGGATTCTAGACTCTGGGATTCTCTGTCATCACTTACTCTTTTGTTAGAGGGTGTAGTTTCATGGGATCCCCGGGCCCAATGTCTGGAGGTTTGCCTTTTCTCAGGACTTGTGGAAGGAAGCAGTGTGTTTTTACCCTAGGGGTATAAATGAAGATTTAATTGTCAGTTTCACATTTACCACGAACAAGATTACCCAGAGCGATTAAGAGCGAATTTGTGTTTGAGTGCGAATTGCTTTGGAGGTTTAACAATGCTTTATAGTTGAGTTGATAATCGAGTTTGCGTGCATTTTCAATTTCCTTGCAATGTTGTGGGTGTTCGTGGTCCATGAAAGCTTCCTAGTTTACAGAGCACCTCCCGTTCTCCTCCTCCCATGTTTCCTGGTGTTAAGGTAGGTCCTTTGGCTCTCCTTTGGTCTTTCGTTTGTTTTTGCTTGGTTCTCTCTTTTTGGTTTTGTACTTGTTTTTGTTTTTCTTCGCTTTCTGGTTTGTCATCACCTCCCGTTGGTGGGATGGCTCTGCAGGAAGGTTGTCCACCTTCCTTGTGTTTCATTTCCTATAAATAGTGTACATTCCTGTGGATTCTGTAGGTAGTTGTAGTTTCTTTGTAAATTATCATAGTTTCTCTATAAATTGTAGATAGTACATAGGATAGGGTTGAACCTATAAATTACGTCATTCTCCAGCTTCCCCTATGAGTTTGGTCTATATACTGGTCTGTACATTTTTGTGATGACTCTTCCTATGGTGAGCTCATCACGCTCTCCACATTATAACCCAAGTTTTGAGCTCGCCTGCATGGTGTCCGCCTGGTTTGAATTTGACACCTCGCTTGTTCGAGCTATGGTAGTTTTGTCTCTCCTCCGTTGCTTCATTATTAATGGTGGGATTAATTTCCCCCATGTGTGAGCATTCAAAAACATCCCATCTAGCATTCAATTCACCCGTGTCAATGCATCTGTTTCCATTAAGGGCCATTACGCCATTTTTTGCATGACCATGTGACAACCCATGTCAGCCGAGTATGACTCACTACCTGGACACTATGATAATGGCTAGTTTTTTTGGACTGTAGGTGCTGAGAAGTCCCCGTGCCTTCATCCCATTTATCGCATGAACCAATATCCCCAAAACCTCTGGGCGTCGATCAAATTCCATGTAAGTTGTTAATTATTATATTTTTAGGATTTTGATGCGAGCTAACATCTTTTGACAACATGTGCGAAATGTTGGTGAACTCTCTGGAGTCCATAAAATTTCTTTATACTTTATCACATGTAATAACGGTTGTCCAGTCTTGTAGGTTGCAGATTATCCAACAACGATGTTTGAAGTAACAACTCCTCCTGGAAGTCTGAAAATTCCAACTACTACCACTTGGGCGGCCACAAAGACTAAGGCAGAGAAGATGCTGGCCAAACTCCCATTGACATCCAAATACCTGAGGGATGACATCCTTGTGGGATCCAAAGTGGATTCCAAACTATAGGATATCATCGACACATAGGCTGAACTATGGGCTGAACTACAAGGCCTTGTCCGGACAATGTACCAATAGAGATCTGTTGGAGATGATATAGTGAAGAATGTGGCCGCCTCCAGCATTATCAAAGCTTCTTGTTTCCTCTACTCGGTGCAAGAACTAGAGCTGATCCTCCAACTAGTGAAGCACTACAATGCCCCCACTCGATCTGTTTTACTTTTTGATTCTCTACCATTGAACTACCCGGCGACCATTATTACTCTTGATGTCGCCACCTTTGCTTTGGGGCTGGGGATCCCCTAGTTCAGGGGTGCTATTGTTATCTCCCGGTCTGCATCACTATTGAGTTTGAGGACATCCCCACTCTTTCTTGAAAACATCTCAATGCTCACTATTTAAAGTCCCCAAGGAGGGACTACAAGAAGATGAAGTTGGAGATCTGATGTAGAGGGTTTGACAATCTAGAGCTTTTCCTCACTCCTAGGTGCTTATTTGAATAATCTAACCATCCAATGGTTGTTATTTGTTGGATCTTCCTTAAATTAGGATCTCCAAGACCCTCTCTACAACCTTTTCCTCCAAGGTTAGTTGGTTTTTAGAAGACTCCAAGGTTTCTAAACTTAACTAGTCCAACTAGTTAACCAAAAGCCTAGTTTCCTCCACTAGAACTCCACCTAGAATGCCAATCCTTTGCCTAGGATATTCCCACACATTCACAAATACTCTTAACACACTTCTTGACACATTATTGGTCATTCTACACTCATTCCAATACTCCAAGACTCTTTACCAATCCATTTGGTCATTATTTCACTAGGAGGCCTAATTGCTCAATTCCTAGTAGGTCTATTTCCATCGATTTTGGCCAAATGCTCCCAAAATATCCAAATGAATCCACAAAAAAACTTGAAAATATTCAAGACATCACCCAACACTATCAAAATCCAAAACCCTGACCTCTAAAATCACACAAAACCCTAGTCTCTTGCAAGCCCTAGATTATAGCCTATTAATTAGGCCTTTGGACCAGTCAGCATGAATAATTGTTAAAATTGCATCCAAAATTTCATTCACCTCCTTCCACCTTTGAATCATTTTAGGAGACTATCTAGTGCATCTAAAAATTCCACTAAGTCTTTCCCAAAAGGTCATGGGTGTTCGATCAAATTCTTTCTTCTCCCTATCTTGGCTCACCTGGATTCACCAGTTAGCCATAGAGTTTCACTTTTGGCCGGGGAAATAAATTGAAACAATAAGAAAGGAAACCAAAATCCTATCTACAGACTCTAACCCTACTTCCCCCATGGTTTCAGTCAATTCCACTAGAGGGTTCTTTGGTTAGAGCCATTTCTAGCTAGGTAACACTGTATTGTCTCTGTCAGACCAGTGACCTATAAAATCCTCTAACTTTACACTACAAATAATTGAAATCAAACTATATACTGAATGTGAAAGCTGGGAGGAAACACTACACTTCCATGGAGCCTAATCACCTATGCCAATCTGTACACAGCCGTACAGTAGCAAAGATACAATGCAAATTACTGAAATGCAGATACAGTCATCCGTACAGGGGTATCAGAAGTAAATGTTTCAATCCAAAATCTCATTAACATTTTCCAAAAATTGAATCCATGCTCATATCCTGAGCATGGGGTAGTTACAACCAATCTAACTATATTTTGCAAATTCTTGCAAAAGTTGCTCGAGCAACTTATCAAAGTTACTAGCAACATTTTGTGTTTTGAGCATTTTGACCTTGTTTGTCAAATCGATGATTGATGTTGAATTCTAAGACCCTAAATAGGATATCTAGGGTCCTAAAACACACCTCTAACCCATATTGCACTAAAATCGCAACTTTACACTATTTGAAGCCAAAATGACCCAAAACACCTAATGAGCACTAAGGTTCTTACAAGCATGAAGTTAAACTATCATTGCATCCAACCCCTTTGGTATTATTCTCACACACACACAAACACCTAAGACAACCTTAAACAACACTAAAACATCAAATAGGGAGGTTCCCTACACCAAGATCCCTCGTGGAGACTTCAAGGAATGCATACAGGCAGGGATCATATTTTTGTGAAGGCTCTTCGAAGAACCCCATGCCAGGGAATTTTCAGCATGGATGCATTATTTCCTATACCACATCACCACTTATAGTCAAACCTTCGAATGGGTGACCATTATCACCAATCATGTGGACTTCTAGCTGAAGAACATCCTCCAAAATTTGAGGTTCCACATGACCTCATATGTGTTATGGGCACTGGCCCAACAAAGACCCGCTCTTCGGGGTTCGCAGATAGTGGACGTTCTCAGGAACGGGCCTGACCAACATGTCCCATGGGAACATTATCCCCAGATCCAATAGGAAGCCAACTTCCCCCATTTTTTGCAGGGTAAATGACATGTTCATTTACCACAACCTTTTGACACTTACTCAAGATTCTGGGTACTATCTGTCCAAGTAGGCAATGACCTTGGTGAGTACGTACGACAACTATTTCATTCAGTTTCAGCAGCATTATTACATTCGGGTGACCGGGTTCTCTGGGAAACCCTACCTACTCCCTAGGCATTATGGGGATAGAATTATTCTTTTGGATTTCTGCAGGAAAATCTTGGAACTTCACACATTCTTCGCATTGAAGAAGATTACCTCAATTATGTTCCCAATCATTTGTGGGAACTATTCTTGCAGTCTTGAAGCGACTAAGGAAGCTGACAATGAGTTGAAGAGTCTGGGACTGGCGAAGTTCAACTTAGCAAGGAACAATTTTGATACGGTCGATAAAATAAGTATGACACTACCCCAGGCATCCACACCACATGAGCTTCAAATTGAAGATTTTTGGGCAGATTTCCAGGATGGTTTCGACCTTCAGGCTCGACAGCACTCACAGATGTCCAAACGTATGATGAAGAGCCTCGAACTTCGGACCTTTCTGAAAGATTTTTCAGATAGTGGGCCTTTGGAATACCCAGCATACAAAGAGTAGGGGATTGATAAGTTGGATCTCCCTCTGGTGGATTGGGACACCCTAGAGAGTTTAACAATTGAGGACGTAAGTCAGAGCATCATACAAAATAGTCACGACTACTTTGCACAAGTGTGCAAGAAGAACACCCAGAGGGGTTCAATTTTGCGGGGGTCTACTTTGGTCTCCAGAGGCATGGGACCAAGTAAAGATAAGGGGAAAGAAAAAGAAAGCACCTCAACCCAAGTTACACCCCAGGGTTCACTCCCCATTTTGGAGCAAGTTCATGTTTAGTTGGAGGCGTCCCGACAAATAAGCCAACAACTAATCGCCCAGCTTTCCCGCGGTCTTCCAATCACTCCGGTGGGATCTGCCCCCCCCGATAGGATTCCCTTCTTTGGCATTAATTATGAGCTAATAGACAGAGGCCAAGGCAGAGACTGCAGACATTTTGGATGTCGAGGCCCCATTGCAACTGAGAAGGAAAAAGAAAAGGGTGGACCATCCCCCGAGCATAGATATGGCCCTCGACATGCTCAACATTCTGTAGGTGGAACTCATCCCCTCTTCTCCTGAGCTGGAGGATCCTCCAACAGACTCCTCTCCACATGATGATTTCGATGATCTCTTCTAGATGGAAGATCTGGTAAACTTACAGGTCGATATGGTAAAGGCAGTGGAGGAGATAGACACAAGAAGAAGTGGTCTAGGAAGAGGTGTCTACAGAAAAAGAAGTTTGGGAACAAGAAAAAGAGCAAGAATAGGAAGAAACACAAGAAAATCCATCAGACATCGAAGAAACACTGGTCCAGGGGACTGAGACAAAACTAAGGCCTACATAAGATGAGCAATAGACAATGGTTGGGGAACTAAAACCTTTGGGAGCAACCATATCCCCAGTCATCATGCTCCAAGTGCCTATAGTTACTCTAGGTGATCAAATTCCCTGGAGTGCGACATTCGGTGAGCTAGTCTCTATGGCCCAATAGTTAAACCTTGGCTAGACACCTCCGACCTCTCCAGAAGATGTGCCCATGGAGAAGGATGTCCCAGGCATTGTGGGGATAGAATTATTCTTTTAGATTTCTGCAGGCAAATCCTGGAACTTCACACATTCTTCGCATTGAAGAAGGTTACCTCAATTTTGTTCCCAATCATTTGCGGGAACTATTCTTGCAATCTTGAAGCGGCCAAGGAAGCCAATAATGAGTTGAAGAGTCTAGGATTGGCAAAGTTCCACTTAGCAAGGAACAATTTTGATACAATCGATGAAATAAGTACGACATTGCCCTGGGTATCCACACCACATGAGCTTCACATTGAAGATTTTTAGGCAGATTTCCAGGATGGTTTTGACCTTCGGGCCTGAGAGCACTCATGGATGTCCAAAGGTATGATGAAGAGCCTCGACCTTCGGACCTTTCTAAAATATTTTTCAGATAGTGGGCCTTTGGAAGACCCAACATACAAAGAGCAGGGGATGGACAAGTTGGATCTCCCTCTGGTGGATTGGGACACCCTGGAGAGTTTAACAATTGAGGATGTAAGTCAGAGCATCATACAAAATAGTCATGACTACTTTGCACAAGTGTGCAAGAAGAGCACCCGTAGGGGTTCAATTTTATGGAGGTCTACTTCGGCCTTGGGAGCCACGAGACCAAGTAAAGATAAGGGGAAAGAAAAATAAAGCACCCTGTGTGTAAGAAAATACACCTTCATGAAATTAAGAATGAAAGCAACAATTCTATGGAAAGATAAACAAGTTAATCTAAGAATTGAAACTAAACAATCTATATCATCTCATGGTTATCTATCCAAGCTTTGTTAAGAGAGCTCTCAGGCTTAATCTCTCTTAAGGACAATCCTAGAATGAGATATGTATGAAAATTGAATGCTCAAATCTAGCTAGAATGCTCAAAATGCTCAAAAATGCTCTAAGATTATATGAGAAAATAACAAATGCTCCTAAACATGATATGCTAGATGTAATACAAATGCTAAAATTCTCTAAAAAATCTCTCAAAATGCTCCTCATATGCTCTCAATGTGCCTATAATAAGGATGCTTTTGCTCTTGAATTCTTGGATCCCAAACACAAAGGAAATTACTTGTATTTATAGCATTTTCCCAAGGGTAGGGGGTAGAGTGAGTTAATCATGATCGAATTTTGGTTAAGTCAAAAGCTTTGAGGTGTTCTCAAATGGAGGGAAAGTTGGTTGGTTGTCTCAAAAGATATTAAGAATTAAACAACCCCATCATTTAATTAAATTAGCCATGGAAGGGTGATTGGGTTGGATTTGATTCTTTTTTATTTGAACTATACAATTGAAAAATCAATTGCATAATTTG
>MU225240.1:11393673-11410098 GCA_018584345.1 Thuja plicata
CAAACAGTTTTGTTCATTTTCAACCCCTTAACAAGGAGGTTCTTAGAATTGAAATGTGTGGTTCAATTTTCTTATCCTTGTCTTTCTACCAAATTGGCTTTGCACGTTTGGATTTTTGATTCACTTCGAAAAGTGAAGAGCATATGCCTAATGCTTGTTCAATTTGGACGAAATAGAGGATTTTCTACTTATGCTATATTTAAAAGAAAGCCAAAATTTAATCAAATGCAAGCTTGATGAGAGAAATACCTGATTTCAAAGCTAGGAAAAGGCTAGGCGCATTTTTGAGTATATGGCCTGTTTTTACTCACCTAGTGGTGATCGTTCCCACTCATCTCCTCCAACAAGTTAGTCAACACAAAGCACAACAAAGTGAAGAGAACTTGAAAAACTTTAAATGACACAAAAAAACCTCCTAAAAGCTCTTTCAAATGAATGACTTATCAATTAAATCTTTTAAAGAAAGTAAGGATGCAAAATTAATTAGAGAGTAGGAAATTTTCTTTTATACGCAAAGAACACCTTAATGTAATGATCATATAAATGCTCTTCCTCAAACAAACTCTCTAACAAATTTGCATTATGAATCTCTTTATCATTCTTGGTTTTAACTCTTACCTCCTTTCTAGGCCTTGAGATCTGCTTCTTTGGTTTCTGTACCTTTGGGTGATTTTTCATCTGCAAAATAGGAAAACATAGAGAATTACAAAAGTGATAGAATTAACCAAAAACTGATTTAAAGCAAAAGTTATTACGTGGCATTTTACAGCTAAACAATGGCTACCAAATGTTAGTAAGCATAAATTTAAACTTTAAAAGTGGCTTTTAACTCTTAACACGTGACCCTTAAAATACCACAGGCGGTAAAATAAAAATAGCAAGCAGTGCAGAAAGTATAATAAGCGGTCAGAGATTGCTGGTAAGCGGCTATTGAAAAGTCACAGGTGGTGCACTTTATCCAATAGGTGGCATAATTTATCTGGTAGGCGGTCCAATTTATCTCACACGTGGCAGCAGAACAAAAGACGGAGATGAATCAAGCTTTTCAGGCGGCATTTTGTTGTTCATAGGCGGCTCTTGGTGTAGTATACGCGGCTCTTCTCCTATTTTATGCAAGAAAAACACCAAGAACAAAGAAAATAGACCAAATATTATGATAAAAATGTTAGCAAAGAGGCTTAGAGCCCCACGGTGGGTGCCATTATGTGTGTAAGAAAATACACCTTCATGAAATTAAGAATGAAAGCAACAATTCTATGGAAAGATAAAAAAGTTAATCTAAGAATTGAAACTAAACAATCTATATCATCTCATGGCTCTCTATCCAAGCTTTGTTAAGAGAGCTCTCAGGCTTAATCTCTCTCAAGGACAATCCTAAAATGAGATATGTATGAAAATTGAATGCTCAAATCTAGCTAGAATGCTCAAAATGCTCAAAAATGCTCCAAGATCATATGAGAAAAAACAAATGCTCCTAAACATGATATGCTAGATGTAATGCAAATGCTAAAATTCTCTCAAAAAGCTCTCAAAATGCTCCTCATATGCTCTCAATGTGCCTGTAATAAGGATGCTTTTGCTCTTGAATTCTTGGACCCCAAACACAAAGGAAATTTCTTGTATTTATAGCATTTTCCCAAGGGTAGGGGGTAGAGTGAGTTAATCATGATCAAAGTTTGGTTAAGTCAAAAGATTTGAAGTGGTCTCAAATGGAGGGAAAGTTGGTTGGTTGTCTCAAAAGATATTAGGAATTAAATAACTCCATCATTTAATTAAATTAGTCATGGAAGGGTGATTGGGTTGGATTTGATTCTTTTTTATTTGAACTATACAATTGAAAAATCAATTGCATAATTTGATTAATCCCTTTAGGCTTGAATTTAATTATTTGATTTCATGATTATTTGATCTTTTGATTTGATTTGAATTTTTTCCATTTGATTTGATCCATTTGATTTGCATTTAGATGATATTTTAAAGCATTTGGCTGAAATTTATAGTTTGGAAAGCTTGAGATACACCTAGTAAATTTTAGGTGTCTACACACCCCGACCCAAGTTACACCCCAGGGTCTGCTCCCCATTTTGGAGCAAGTTCATGTTTAGTTGGAGGCGTCCTGACAAATAAGCCAACAAATAAGCACCCAGCTTGCCCACGGTCTTCTAATCACTCCGGTGGGATCTGCCCTCCCGATAAGATCCCCTTCTTTGGCATTACTTATGAGCCGACAGACGGAGGCTGAGGCAGAGACTGCAGACATTTTGGATGTCGATGCCCCATTGCAGTTAAGAAGGAAAAAGAAAAGGGTGGACCATCCCCCAAGCATAGATATGGGCCCTGACATGCCCAACGTTCCGCAGGTGGAACTCATCCCCTCTTCTCCTGAGCCCGAGGATCCTCCGACAGACTCCTCTCCACATGATGATTTTGATGATCTCTTGTGGATGGAAGATCTGGTAAACTTACAGGCCGATATGGTAAAGGCAGTGGAGGAGATAGACACATAAGAAGTGGTCTAGGAAGAGGTGGCTGTGGAAAAAGAAGTCTGGGAATAAGAAAAAGAGCAAGAACAGGAAGAAACACAAGAAAATCCATCAGACATGGAAGAAACACTGGTCTAGGGGACTGTGAAAAAACCAAGGCCTACACAAGATGAGTAACAGACAATGGCTGGGGAATCAGAACCTTCAAGAGAAACCATATCCCCAGTCGTCACACTCCAAGTGCCTCTAGTTACTCCGGGTGATCAAATGCCCTAGAGTGCAACATTCAGCGAGGTAGTCTCTACGACCCAACAATCAAACCTTGGCCAGACACCTCCGACCTCTCCAGAAGATGTGCCCATGGAGAAGGATGTCCCAACGGATGACGTCAAAGAAGAACAACAACAACAAGATGAGGGGGATAACCCTGGAAATGTGGATACCAAGACCAAAGATGCTGAAAAGGATGAGGAAAATCCTGGTAATAAATATGTTACTGGTGTTGGTGGAGACAGGGTCCTCGACACCATAGATGAGAATGCTATGAGGGAGGAAGATACATGAAGCCTCGTGGAACAAGAGAAAGAGTCTGATATGACTATGGATACTAGGGAAACACCACCAGACCCCAAAGAAGGCCCTGATGCTCAGGCCTTAGCAGAAAGACCACCCCAACTGCCATAATGGCTGGTGGAATCCAGAAAAAGAAAGGCCCTGGCAGTAGCAAGTGTTCCCCTCTCCTTGGCCGAAATGATGGCCCAGAATCAAGAGGCTAAAAATCCTAAGAAGGCCCGGACCATCCATACCCTCTTGACCAGTTTGGGAGGAAGTACAATTGCAATAGTTGTAACACCTTCCCCAAATACAGATGTGGCAGCAGTAAGGGCCAAGGATTATGCAGTTACATAGGTTCCTTTGGGGAGGAGAGATAAGCAAGGTGAATTGGACCTACTGAAAGAAGCTACTCAGGCAGTTGAGGTCGGGTATGACAAACAGGGGCAGAAGCTAAAGGAGGAAAGAGAGAAGAATGAAAATCTCCTTGAGCTTCTCGTAGAACTAACACAACCACTGGCTAAGATTCATCCAAGAGCCTCCGCCTCCGGGACACCACTCCCACAGGGTGACATGGATGCTCTAAGGGCCATGAAAAAGAAGGCATAGGCTATATGGGTGGATCGCAAAACAAATCAAGGACATAAGGTAGTTCTTGGTGGTGACACTCCTGGACCTTTATCAAGTTACCAATCTTGTGGGCCAGGTGAATTGCATCATTGTCTTATGGTGGAAAGATAGAGAAGTATGAAGAGTAGAGGTCAGAATTGGAAGAAATAATAAACTTTGAGGAGGAAGCCATTACCGAGGCGAGAACTTTTGGAGAAGATCCCTTTGGGTTCCTCCGGGCCTAGCACTCTAGAATTGGACTCAAAATTGAGGTGAGAAAGCAACTGGTGGAGGCCCTAAAGAATAGAATCCTGGGAGTCCGGAACTCTTTAGATTTATACACCGCATTTGTATCAAGGGTTTCACAAGTTGATCCCTTCACTACCAGGACTTGTACCCTGGAAGATTTTGTGCTGAGTAAATTTTACGAGCTAATGGAATCTCAGGACTAGTCCACCAGAGATTTTGATGGAGGAAAATTGTCAAGATTATCTAAAATGATGCTCCGGGCCCATGATTCGGTAAAAGTAGCTACAAAATTCTAAGATGGGGCCGAAGATATCGAGGAACAGTTCAAGGTCGTTAGTGATCAGTGGGATAATTTCAAAGACATAGATGAGGATGGCATTGGCCAGATTTTGGAATCCTTCAAGAAAAACAAGGAGCAGTAAAGTTCTTTAGACTCCGGAGATTTTCACCAACAGGCTGCAAATTGGTAAATTTATTATTCTTTGAGCATAAGCTCCCGGAATCCACAATTTCGGGTCTGAAGTTTTGTATTCCTTTACAGTGATCTGTGTCTAGGTTCTCCGGAGCTGACCAATCATTGTCAAGTAGTTAATAAGGGGTTAGCAGATAGGTGATCTTGATAAGGCATGTCAGACAAAGGGATGGCTTTGACAGATGATTCTCCTGAGGCGCCGCTCCTACATTAACTTCCTGATGTGCATCAAAGATAGTGAGCTGCAATCTACATTTATGAGGCATGTTTCCTCGAATACCGGGAAGATCAAATTTCTTCTATAAATACACTGGCACTGATTCTTCTAACTTTCTCTTCTTGTCTTCTTCCGCTGTCTTGTCAGACCTTTTCTCTTTTTGAGGTGATTGTAAGTGGTGCAAGTAGTACTGGCCACCGGATAATGTATTTTATATGTCGAGTGTACAGTTAGATTAGGTTAATTTTAGGGAAAACTATGTGTATAAATAAGAAGTATGATGTCATAACAAGGGTCGATGAAATTGATGATTTTGTAGTCCAACAAGTAATAGAAAATAGCTTTTCACTTTCAATTGTTTCAGGAGCTCAATACTCGGTAGTTCTTGATAGTTTAGAATGCTCTCTTGGAGCCATGATTGTATACACCAATGATGCTGGAACGCTTTAAGTTAATGAAGAAGGAGGAACACCTTATGACTACTTGTTATGTGTTGTTCTGATTTTGGAGTTCATGAACATCTTTTGTGTTGTATGTTTCTAATGTCCTTTTCTCTAATGTTTTGTTTAGATTAATGGTATTAATTCCTCTTGGTATTGAATATGTATGAATCGCTGGTTCTGTATGTATTCAGTATTTAGTGTAGTTCTTACATTGGATCATTATTGATATTTGAAATATGTTGCATAACTATAAGTAGAAGTAATAAACTTTACCTATGGTCTATCTTTTGAAATTTATTTGGTAAACATAACATGCTTGTAGGAAACCTTGACCCATTAATGAAGTCCCCAAAGAAGATGAGTAAAACCAGCTATCCCCTCAAACAAACAGTCACCTACCCAACTTAGCTTCCCTGAACCGTCGAAACCTGACAACCAGCTGCTTGGAGGCCCAGAGAATTCATTCTCTAGAGAACCTCTTCAAGCGGATTTGGCTGGTACCCCGGTACCCAGTGAGAACTTATCATTGTTGGCAGAATCGGTCACAAAGTCCCGTCAACATATTCCAATTGTCAAAGATCAATTTGCGGTATAAAACTGAAGTAAAGTTTTAAAGCATGAAAGGTGAGAATTGTGGATCATTCCAAGAACAAGAAAGTCTATGAATTAGAAATGGTGAAATCATATCTATAAAGAGACAAGCTAATTCATTGTAAATTAGGGGAGTGAATAAAGAAGAGGATGCTAAAGAGAAACTAAAGAAGAAAGAAGTCTTCATTCAAACCTGATCAAACAAGCTAAAGAATAGAGATAAAGATTTATGTGGACATCGAGCAATAGAGAAGCACAACATCACTGAGCAGAAAGAAGTGGAGCAAAGGTATTGAAAGGAAACATTGATCAGAAAGGTATTATGAGCTTACAATAGATCTAAACATCTGCAAAATCTAAGTTGTTTATATGAATAGATCATATACTATTTCAATTTAACCAATGATTCAAAAAGTCTCTTAACCGAGCAGGATCTAACAATCCTTTATATATTGAGTTACATACCAAGGAGTATCAAAAGGTTAATTCATGAAGATAGCATAGTGAAATGCCAGATATCAAGTGATTAACTGTTAGTGATAAATCCTCTAACAAGGTTGCACTTAACAGTATGTGTTTAACCTTTAACAGTGTTGGCTCTTCACCGAGCTCACTTCAAAAGAGTGAAAATTTTGGGTTACCGGTCCTAAGTGGTTTTTCCCTTAACAGGGTTTCCACATAAAAAATCCATGTGTCAAATGTATTTATGAGTCATTGCTTTCATGCTTTGCTTTACACATTATTAAAACAAGATTGATCGGTAAACACTAAGTTATTTACTATATTTTGGTAAATGATAGATTTCTAATCGACAAAGATAAAGAATAAGGTTTAACAGTGAACTCTAAGCAGTAGTTATTTGATAAGATTATTTCAAGGCATACATCTTGTGGGACTAAAGATAACTTGAGGTTTATATTTAAGATATAAAGTTTTGTGGTTGATTTATTGGAATATTTTTGAGGCCATTGATTCAACCCCCTCTCAGTTATTCTAACAATTGGTATCAGAGCTTGTGTGCTTAGAAGGAAGGTTTCAAGACCTAATCTAAAGATCATAGGATGAGCAAACGAGATGTGCCTAAGTTGAACAAGGACAACTTTGCATCATGGAAAAGTAGGATAAGACTCCACCTATCAGGTATTGGAAATGATGTTACTCAATACTTGGATATTGAATATGTGTTGCCTACAGTACCTCACACACTTGATCAATTAAGAGAAAAGAATAAGAATAATTATATGATGATAGAACTTGCTTCCTCACTCTCTGATGCTGAATTTGAAGATGTCAAAACCTACACCTCTACAAAGAAAATGTGGGATAAATTGAAGTTGGTACATGGAGGAGATGCAAATGTACTAAGAGCTAAGGAAAAGAGCCTAAGAGGTAAATTTGATGACATAAGAATGAGAGAAGAAGAAAATATCACTCAGTATAGCTGCAGAATAAAAGAGGTAGTCAATGCTATCTGAGGAGTTGGAGGTGTACTTGAAGAAGAAAGAATGGTAAGAAAAATCCTAAGAACCTTACTGCCTATTTATACTATTAGAGTATCTGCTATACAAGAAATGAGAGCAGTAGAAAACAATAATGTCACTCTAGATAGTTTGGTTGGTAGACTGATTTCATTTGAGATGAATAACTTTGATAATAGTGTCTTACCATCTATTGAGTCTGCATTCAAATCTTCTTTGAAAATAAGTCAAGTCATAAACACACTATAAGAAATGATAGTGAAATTGATAGTGCTAAGCAAGATCTTGATGAGATTGAAGCACTAATGGCTAGAAGATTGCAAAGAGGCAAATGTAGATACAAAGGTAAATTACCACTTGTTTGTTTTAACTGTAAAGAGATTGGACACTTTGCTACAAGATGTCCTAACAAAATAAAAGATGAAAGAAGTAATGACAAATCATATGAAAAGAAGTTTGACATAAGTGATAATAGAGATTATCGAAGCAACCAAAAATCTGACAGAAGAGATACCCAAGACTGCAAGGACAAAGGGAAGAAATCTTGTTACCTGGCTGAGAACAGAGTTGGAGATACTTACACCGAATCTGATGAAGATATTAAAATGGTGTTTGTGGCCACGAAGGTTGATTCACATGAAGAGGAAAGATATATTGAGACTACACTCATATCTAAGGCTAGTAAGAATGATGTCTGGATTATAGATAGTGGCTGCACTCACCACATGACCAGTGATAAATAAAAGTTTGAAACTTTTGAGTATTATAATGGTGGATCAATAAGAATTTGTAACGACACACCTGTTCCAGTTGAAGGTAAAGGAACTATAATGTTGAATAACCTGATCAAATGTGAAAATGCATACTGGGTAAAAGGACTTAACTATAATGTATTGAGTGTTTCATAGCAGAATAAAATAGGTCACTGATTAGCATTTGAGAAGAAAAAGGAAAATATCTTTAATGGATCAGGAAGGTTGATCGGAACTGGTGAACAAACAAAAGGTAACATATTCTATCTTGATGATATTAACACCACTTGTTTAATAGCTAGAAACAAAGACATATGGTTGCGTCATAAGAGATTATGTCATGTGAATTTTGACAACATGATTAAGATAATCAATAAAAGGAAAGTAAGAGGCTTACTGAGCATGTCAAAGCCCGACCATATCATGTGTAAGAATTGTCAAAAAGTTAAAATGACAAGTCTATTTTAAAGACCAAAACCCATACATCTAATGCTATTCTAGAATTAGTGCATACTGATCTTTGTGGACCCATGAGAACAAAGAGTTACTGTGGTGATATATATTTCATTCTCTTTGTTGATGATTATTCTAGAATGATGACAATTATGTTCTTAAGAGAAAAGATAGAAGCATTCAAGATGTTTAAATGGTATAAAGCTATAGTAGAAAAATAAAGAGGTAAGGAATTGAAATGCTTGGGATTAGATAGAGGAGGAGAATTTGTTTATGATGAATTCACTAACTTTTGCAATGAGCATGGAATTAAAAGACAGGTTTCTGCACCAAGAACACCACATCAAAATGGAATTGATGAAAGAAGAAACATATCCATTGTTGATTGTTCAAGGACATTGATGATTGAGAAAAGAATCACTCAAACATTCTTGAGGGAATCTGTCAGTATTGCTGTCTACACATTGAACATAGTACAATTGAAGAAAAACACCAAAAAGACACCCTATGAGCTATGGTATGGATACACACTCAATGTAAGTTACTTCAGAATTTTAGGAAGTCAATGTTATGTTTTGAAAGATGGTAGAAATGGAAATATTGAATCCAAAAGTGAAGAAGGAATATTTCTAGGGTATTCCACCAAGAGCAAGGCTTATAAATGTCTTAACAAGTCCTATAACAAAATCATTGAGAGTGCAAATGTCAGAATAGATGAATATGCAGAGAAAAGTGATGAAGAAAGCAAAAAATAACTAGAAGAATACAATAGGTTTGTCTATAATTAAGAACCTGAAACTCTTCCTAAGCAATAGTGTATCACTCCTGAGCAACATACCACTGCACCCAAGCATCAGGCTACAAATACCAAAAATTAGGAAATTGCTCAAAATGATGTTTCGAGCGATGGAGATCAGAATGAAGGTCAAGATGATATTTAGAATGATGAAAAAAGAGCTGAACCGATACTTTACAAGTATGTCAGAAGACACCATCCACATAATCAGATCATATGAGACAAGAAGACTAGAATGAGAACAAGAAGTAAGTCACTAAACACTAGATGTTTAATTTGTGATTTTGAGCCTAAATCTGTTAATACTGCACTTGAAAATGAACAATGGGTCAGTGCTATGAATAAAGAGATATAAAATATTGAGAAAAACAGAACATGGACATTAGTACCTAGACCAAATGATAAGAATGTCATCGGTACCAAATGGATATTCAGAAACAAGTTGAATGAGAATGGAGAAGTCACAAGAAACAAATTAAGGTTAGTATGCAAGGGGTATGCACAAGAAGAAGGTATTAACTATGGAGAAAACTTTGCACCCATTGCTAGACTAGAAGGATTCAGAATACTACTTGCTTATGCTTCATTCAAAGGATTCAAGGTATACCAAATGGATGTCAAATCTGCATTCCTAAATGGAATACTATAAGAAGAGTTATACATTGAACAAACATAAGGGTTTGTTGATCCTGACAAGAGAAACATGGTTTGTAGACTACACAAAGCCTTGTATGGATTGAAACAAGCACCTAGAGCCTAGTATTAAAGACTTCACTCCTATCTCAAAAGCATTGGATTTGTAAGAACAAGTGAAAATAACAATATGTATTTAAAAGAAGATATTGATCATAATATTCTGATTGCAAAAAATATTTATTGATGATATCATATTTGGGGGTAATGATATGTTATTTGAATCTTTTGCTAATGAAATGAGAGAAGAGTTTAAGATGTCAATGTTTGGAGAGATCAAATTCTTTCTTGGTCTACAGATTCTTCAACAAGATGTAGGCATATATATCACTCAATCCAAATACATCAAGTAAGTTCTCAAGATATTGAAGATGGAAGATTCCAAACTAGTTGGAACACCTATGACAACCAGATGTAAGTTGAAGAAGGAAGATAAGTCAAATGAGGTAAATCAGACCCTATATAGATCAATGATTGACAAACTAATGTATGTTGTTCATACTAGACTAGATATAGCACATGCAGTTGGAATAGTTGCAAGATTCTTTGCTAATCCCAAAGAATCACACATGACTGCTGTCAAGAGAATTTTGAGATATCTAAAGAATACTGAAGACTATGGCTTATGGTATAAAAGAGAAGGCAAATTTGAGCTTTGAGTCTATATAGATGTTGATTGGGCTAGAAACTTAGATGACAGGAAGAGAACAACTGGAGGAGCATTCTTCATGGGTGACAGACTTGTCACATGGATTAATAAGAAACAAGGATGCATCTCACAATCTACTACATAAGCAGAATATGTGGCTGCTTCTTCAAACTACTCTAACATTGCATGGATCAAACAGTTACTGGAAGGTATGAATATAAAAATTCTTGAAGCAGTGATTATCTACTGTGATAATACTAGTGCAATAAACATTTCTAAGAATCTAGTCATGCATGCTAAGACTAAGCATATTGCTATCAATTATCATTACTTAAGAGAACAAGTACAAGAGAAGGAGGTGATACTAGAATATGTTTAATCCAAGGAACAATTAGCTAACATATTCACAAAGCCATTGCCTAAAGATACATTTGAGTACCTGAGAAAAAGACTAGGGGTCTGACCCTTGTCTATTGGTCAGTAAGTTGACTAGGAGGCTGTATCATCCTATACATAATCATAAGATCATTCATGTTGATGCAAGAAAAGAGATGGACAAAAAAAATACATCAGTACACAGAAAGGTACATATCTGCACCGAACACCAGAGTCATTGTATTGCTGATGGATAGGGAAATTCAAGGAGTATATTATAAAAAGGAGAAAGGATATAACTTTGGCATTATTGTCAAAGGGAAAGATGAATTGAGATGACTTGAGAGAGATGTAACATGTAAGGGAGAGAATATCCAAAGGGAGAGATTACATATGAAATATCCATCTTGAATATCAAAAGGGAGAGAAGTATCATAAGGGAGAGATGACTTATTGCTGTCAAAGGAAAAAGAGATGATCAAGGAGAGGAACAGTCAAAGGGAGAGACAACATCAAAAGAAGAGATTCTACAACACATGGAAAGATATAATCAAAAGATGCTACATCTATCCGGTAAAGGGAATGAAGATTTAAGAAATTACTCTGCAATAAACAAATCTAAGCTATATGAGCTTACAAAGAGCCAGACATTTGTATTGGTTATAGAATAATAAGATTGGTATATTGATGAACTATAACTGATATATTTCATATTTTATTAGTATTAATGTAGTGTGTTTCCATCAATGCCAAAGGGAGAGATTGATGAACTATAATTGATTGAATGCTTGAAGATGTTAAGTTGATGATCACTAAGATGCAGAAAGTTAATGCAAGACATTAAATCAGTTAATGTATTGTATTGTCATTGATGTCAACTTGATATAATATGATTTTTTATATACATAGTGTCAAAGAATTAAAAGAACCAGAGAGATAAAGGTTATGCTATCAGTAATGCATAAAATTTCAGTATACACTAAGTGACAACAAACACCGATGGATAGTGCACCCCGATAGATAGAGAACCCCAAGAGAAAAGTCACAGTGATACCCGAGCAAGAAACCCGAGCAAGCATTACTGATGAGAAGAATCACAGTGTTACTCGATGGACAGACAACCCTGACAGACAGAGATGCCTGAGGACAACTGAAGCTAACAAGAAATTAAACACCAAAAAGAACTGAAGTTCAGAAATGATAAAAGACTTAGCTAGAAAGAGATAAAGATGGAGTTAACTGGTTGTTTACATTGTTTTCATTGACAAGTTAAAGCCAAAGAAAATCAAGAGTTTTAAAGCTATTTTATTCCATTTGTCAAAGAGAAATCTGCTGGATAAAACTAAAGTAAAGTTTTAAAGCAATAAATGCGATAATTGCGGATCACACCAAGAACAAGAAAGTTAAGGACTTAGAAATGGTGAAATCATGTCTATAAAGAGACAAGATAATTTATTGTGAATTAGGGGAGTGAATAGAAAAGAGGATGTTGAAGAGAAACTGATGAAGAAAGATGTTTTCATTCATACCTGATCAAACAAGCTAAAGAACAAATCTAAATATTTCCGCGGACACCGAGAAATAGAGAAGCACAACATCACCGAGTAGAAAGAAGTGGAGAAAAGGTATTGAAAGGAAACATTGATCAGAAAGGTATTATGAGCTTATAATAGATCTGAACATCTGCAAAATTTAATTTGTTTATATGAACAGATCATATACTGTTTCAGTTAAACCATTGATTCAAAAAGTCTCTTAACCGAGAAGGATCTAACAATCCTTTATATATTGAGATACATCCCAAGGAGTATCAAAAGGTTAATTCATGAAGATAGCATAGTGAAATGCCAAATATCAAGTGATTAACTGTTAGTGATAAATCCTCTAACAAGGTCACACTTAACACTGTTTGTAACCTTTAACAGGGTTGGATCTTCATCGAGATCACTTCAGAAGAGTGAAAATTTTGGATTACCGGTCCCAAATCGTTTTTCCCTTAACAAGGTTTCCACGTTAAAAATCCATGTGTCAAATGTGTTTATGAGTCATTGCTTTCATGTTTTGCTTCACACATTACTAAAACAAGATTGATCGGTAAACACTAAGTTATTTACTGTATTTTGATAAATGATAGACTGCTAATCGGTAAAGATAAAGAATAAGGTTTAACAGTGAACTTCGAGCAGTAGTTATTTGATAAGATTATTTCAAGGCATACATCTTGTGGGACTAAAGATAACTTGAGGTTTATATTTCAGATATAAAGTTTTGTGATTGATTTATTGGAATATTTTTGAGGCCACTAATTCACCCCCCTCTCAGTTATTCTAACACCTGTTAGAGGATTTAATCACCATGTAAGGAGTGGCCTTGTTAGAGGTCTTCAAACACTTCAATGTAGAAATTCCACCTTGTGAGAGGATTTATGAAAGACTGTTAAGTCTACTCTGTAAAGAGATTTGGATCACTGCTACAATTGTTAGAGAGTAACAATGAATTGATCTAATTAAATAAGCAACTATCTTTGTAGATTTAGATCCTATCCTGTCTTTAACTAGATCCTTACTGATCATATATAAAACTATGCATCTTGGTCTGGATATTATGTCCTTAATCAGAATTCCCTCTTATTTTACCTTCACTCTTCATATCAAAACTCACACATTCAATCCAAACTTGAACTTGTATATATATGACAACCCTTGTCAATTCATCTTGAATAACCTTCCAAATAAATAATAAAACTCAAATATGTCGGCTGCAATTAACCAATTAAACACAAAGTGTAAACTGTTATTAGTCGACTAACACTAAATGCATAACTTGATTAACACTGTAATCCTTCAATGCCCGAGAGAGATCGACATACACTGACTATGCTTATTTAGGATTAGACATTTGTGTAACATTAATACATTTGTTTATACATCAATGACAATACACAATTGAATAATGGTCTTCAACAATCTCCCTCTTTGGCATTGATGGAAATACAACATGTCATTATACAAAGAATTTTAGAGCAACAAAAACAAGAATAAAATTTATTAATGTCCTTACCTTCATTCTGATTATTATCCAGAAAACTCCCTCTATCTTCATAGTTACTGAAATACAGAATTCTCCCTCTTACATCAATCTCTGATTCTGATAAAATTTCTCTCTCTAATATACTTATTTCTTTCGCTCAATAATTTCTTTGGCATGACATCAATAATCTCTCCCTCTTTGACATCCAAGACCAAAGACACTATTTAATGAAGTTGTAATGTACTTGATGTACTGATTCATATGCAATAAGCTCTAAAAATTTGCATCAACTTGTTAGATATGTACTGTAGCTCGGTTGATGCATCACTTATCTCGGGTTTAGTGAGCCTAAATTAGGGGAGTCACCCCTAGCTTGCCTCTAGATATAATAATGCATCCTTAGGTAAAGGTTTGGTGAATATGTCTGCAATTTTTTCTTTAGTAATCACATATTCCAACTTTACTTCCTTTTCCTAAACCAATTGTCTCAAGAAATGATACTTTATTACAATATGCTTAGTCTTAGTATGCATCACAGGGTTCTTTGAAATGTTAATAGCACTAGTGTTGTCACAATAGATAATAAATGGTTCTTTGATTTCCTCCTTCATACTTGACAACAACTATTAGAGTAGTCGAGTATTACTAATAATTAAATTAGTTAATTATTAGTTTATCTACTCTTTGCTTAAGTTAGACTTAGGAAAGTTTCCATTTCTTAGAAGTTTCCCTTTTAGGGTTTCGGTATCCTTTATAAGGATTCACCGCTTTGTATTTCATAAGGAGATTGTATTTTTGTAATTCATTGTTGAATATAGAAGCCTTTTTTCTGTCAACATATTTTTGCAGTCTCTGGCCTATCGGCCGCCATAGCTTTCTCTCTTCTGTCTTCATTCTTGTAGCAGTCTTTGCATGCAGGTGTTCTTGGGAATATTTGTAGTTCAACAAATCTAACATGGTATCAGAGCTTCCCTGCTGGTGGCTGTTCGAGTTTTGTTGAAGCTTTCAGACTCCGAGGGTTTCAGAGGGTTTTCCAGTGTTTTTTGTGGTTTTTTAGGGGAAAGCTTTGGTTATGGTCACTTTGGGCTCAAACGGACATTGCCATTGAGCTCAGAGGACCCCAAAACCCCAGAAACGACATAAAATTCATCCATTTTGGACTACTGGGCTCTGAGGCAAAAAAATTTTAGTTTTTGTGTCGTACGACACAAAAATCGAGGCAAAAAATTTCGAAAAAATAAAAAAAAACCATAGTTTTATATGGTTTTTTGGTATGTTAATACCGCAGTCTTTGTTATTTTTATTGGCGCCGCCCTGCGGCCAACGCCCCGCCCAGCGGCCACTTGCCGCCGCCCCGCTGGCGCCTCCAGCTCGGCCACCGCAGGCCCTTGTTTACTGCGGGCTCCGCCGCCCCGGGCGCCCGCCGCTCACCGCGCAGCGGCACCACCACCGCTGCCCTCCGCAGCTCATCCTGCGGCCCGCGCCGCTCTTCCGCCCAGCCCAGTCCCAGTCTGCGCTCAGCCGGTGTTACTCTGGCCCATCGCCGCTCCGCCACCGCTCCCCCAGCGGTGGCGCCTCTGTACTTAGCCCCCGCGGGCCCTCTTATGCCGAGCTCCCAGTCATATGGCGACCAGGGGCTACGGCCCAGCCCCCGGCGCGCGCCATGCGCCCGTGGGCCCAATTTTTTTAGCCCCTGGGGCTCTATTGTAACTTTTTTTGGTTTTCTGGGGGTTCCTGGGCTTTTTTGCTCTATCTTGAGCATACGGGGGTCTTTTTCTGACTTCTATATACCGTCAAAAAGCTCTTTCTGAGCACTTTTTGACGGTGGAGGTTAGGGTTTTTGGTTCCACCGTTTCAATAGCATTTTTTGCTGTTGAAGTCCGATGTCTTTCTTTGCCTTTTGGGAGTCATGTCTGGCTCATCCGGACTCCGTTTTTGGCAAATGAGATATCGTCGAAAAGCTGGTTCAGTGTGCTATTCAGTGGAAAAGGTTATTTTTCTAGATTTTGCTCTGGGTTTTCACTCCTCCGCGTTTGGTAGTTTATGCCCTCTGGTGGTTTGCTTGGTTCTATAGGTCCTGGGATCTCTTCTTCTGGTTTCATAGTTCACTCTTCTTTCTGTCTTCTGAGCTTGCATGCTCCTTCTATTGCATCATTGTTCTGTAAACATACTGAGATAAAGTGCCTCTTCTGCATTTCTGGGATCTTGATCACCTGGTTCAGTTTTAGTACTCGCACTGTGTTATAAAGTGCCATGGGGGGTTATGATGTTTATGCCGCTTTAGGCGCATCCACCTTTGTCAAGTGAGCGTACCTTCCACGACATTAGCCCATGTAGTGTGTCTGTGACACTGCCCTTTACCCTGTGTGTGTGCTTCTATTGCACTGTTGGTGTTCCTGGTTCTTCTTCTGTAGCTGTTTCTGGTACTGCATTTCAGTGTTCCTGTCACCTCTCCAAGTTCAGCATTATGGGGGGGTTCACCTGTTGGTTCTATTGCTTCCTGGTTCGATTGATCAGCTCTTCAGACACTTATCTTCTCTACCTGGTCATGCACTTCAGTGGGGGTTCCAGCAGTATCTTCTG
>MU225240.1:11410148-11430702 GCA_018584345.1 Thuja plicata
TCGATTGATCAGCTCTTCAGACACTTATCTTCTCTACCTGGTCATGCACTTCAGTGGGGGTTCCAGCAGTATCTTCTGACAGAGTTTTCAGACATGCTTCAGAGATGCTTCTTGCTCTTTTCTTGTTTCTCTCTCTGGGACATCTTTTGCTTTATGTTTTGGGTACCTGATTAGGCCTAGTTGCCGGGACCCATCTTTCCTGCTTTCTGCAGTAGTTTAGCATTTTTGCTTCTCCCTAAGTTACACTTAAGGGGGGTGTTAGAGTAGTCGAGTATTACTAATAATTAAATTAGTTTAATTATTAGTTTATCTACTCTTTACTTAAGTTAGACTTAGGAAAGTTTTCATTTCTTAGAAGTTTCCCTTTTAGGGTTTCGGTATCCTTTATAAGGATTCACCGCTTTGTATTTCATAAGGAGATTGTATTTTTGTAATTCATTGTTGAATATAGAAGCTTTTTTTCTGTCAACATGTTTTTGCAGTCTTTGGCCTATCGGCCGCCATAGCTTTCTCTCTTTTGTCTTCATTCTTGTAGCAGTCTTTGCATGCAGGTGTTCTTGGGAAGATTTGCAGTTCAGCAAATCTAACAACAACTGTTTCAACCATATGATATTTGAACAATTCACTGCTGCAGCAACATACCCTGCCTTTGCTGTAGACTGAGAAATGCAATTATGTTTCTTTCTAGTCCAAGATACTAACCTCTTTCCAAGAAATAATGCTCCACCACTGGTGCTCTTTCTTTCATCAACACTTCCTACCCAATCAACATCAGTAAAAGTATTCAAATCAAAGTTTCCTCCTTTATTATACCATAATCCATATTCTTCAGTGCCCTTAAGATATATCAGAATCCTTTTGATAGTCATCAAATGATTCTCTCTAGGATTAGCTGAAAACCTTGCAACAATACCAACTGCTAATGCAATATCAGGTCTATTATGAACAACATGTTGAAGTTTACCAGTCATGGATCTGTAGGTAGTCTGATTTACTTCCTTTGAGTCATCATCCTTAGACAAATTATGTCCAGTAGACATAGGTGTCCCAGCTGGTCTGGAATCTTCCATTCCAAATTTCTTTAGTATCTCTTTGATGTATTTAGACTGAGTAATGTAGATACCATCCTTCATCTGATGAACTTGTAAACCAACAAAGAATTTGATTTCTCCAAACATAGACATCCCAAATTCCTTAATCATAGCTTCGAAGAATGCTTTGCATGAATCATCATATCCAGTGAATAGTATATCATCAAAAAATATCTCTGCTAATAGTATCTTGTTCTGAGGTCCTTCTTTGATGTACAAGATACTATTGTCATTAGTTCTTTGAAATCCAATACTTACTAGGTAACCATGTAGTCTCTCATACTAGGCTCTAGGAGCTTGCTTCAGTCTATACAAGGCTTTGTGTAATTTGCAAACCATATTCCTTTTTTTAGGATCAACAAAACCTTTAAGTTTCTCAATATAGACTTCCTCTTCTAAAATTCCATTCAAGAATGCATATTTTACATCCATTTGGTATTTCTTGAATCCTTTATGTGTTGCATATTCCAGAAGTGTTCTAACTGATTCAAGTCTTGCAACAAGAGAAAAAGTTAATCCATAATCAATACCCTCTTCCTGAGCATATCCTTTACACATTAATCTTGCCTTGTTTCTAGAAACTTCACCTTTTTCATTCAAATTGTTTCTAAAAACCTACTTATTACCAATTACATTCTTGTCTTTTGGTCTAGGCACAAGAGTCCAGGTTTTGTTCTTTTCTATCTGCTCAATTTATTCATTCATGGCTTCTATCCAACTTTCATCATTCAAAGCATCTTTAATGGTTCTAGGTTCAATTTCACTAAGAAAACATGTATCTTTAAGTTTGTTCCTTGTCATTATACCTTCTGTATGATTTCCAATTATTTTTGCAGGTGCATGATGCCTTCTGACATATTTTACAAGTACAGGTTTCTTCTTCTTTGATTCTGGGCTTGTTCCAATTGGTTCACCATGCTCAAACATTCTATTCTACTCTTTTGACTAAGACTCGGGTTCCACCATCTGAGACTCGGGTTCCACCATCTGAGACTCGGTTTTCTCTGTCTGAGACTCGGTTGCAACTGTTAGCAGGTCAGATTGTATAGTTTGTAACAAAGTTTATGATGATGAATTCAGAGGTTGTACCAAAGGTTGTAGTCAAATCACTATTTCTTGTGTCTTAGGTATATTGTCAAGTTCATAATACACAAAGTTCCTGTAGTCCTCAGGTTCTTTACTGCTATGTTCTTCACTTCTCTCTGAAAACTCATCAATCTTCACATGCACACTTTCTATGACTTTATGAGTAGCAAGATTCAAACATTTATATGCTTTGCTTTTATAGGAGTAGCCTAGGAATATGCATTCATCACCTTTCACATCAAATTTTCCATTTCTTGCTTCCTTCAAGATGTAACATTTACTTCTAAATACTTTGAAATAGAGAGCATTGGGTTTATAGCCATACCATAATTCAAAAGGTGTGTGATCAGTACCTTTCTTTAGTTGAACTCTATTCAAGGTGTGAACTGCAGTGCTGATAGATTCCTTCTAGTATTTGGTTGCATCATTCTTTTCAATCATAAAGGTTCTTGCACAATCCATAACAGATCTGTTTCTTCTTTCTTCTATTCCATTTTGCTGTGGTGTACCGGGGGAAGATACTTGTCTCTTGATTCCTCTTTCATTACAAAATGTTAGAATAGTCCCAAAGGATAACTGAGAGGGGTGGGGGGGTGAATCAATTATTAGCTAATTTAATTCTTTTCCTTTATTAACTCCAGAATACAATAAAGTAAATGTACATTCACATAACACAATAGACAACACCACAATTTTGTTACAGGAAAACCAAATGGTAAAAACCCCGGTGGGAATTAACACCCACAATAAACTATACTTGTTTATAATGATGCCTGTTAGAAGATCTTGCAACCCTGTTAGGATTTGTTCTTTATAATGCAATAAGTATAGTGACTTGGTTAAGGGTCTGACCCTATTAGGATTCTTTTACAAATAACCTGGTTAAGGGTGAGTACTCACTATCCAAAATTTCACTACTTTAATGGTGAAGGCTTCAACCTTCTGAAGAACAGATATGCACTATATCTGATGATAAACTATAGAGTAGACCTGCTATCTCGATCAATTCCAGTGTATTGTAATCTTTCACTTCTTCTTCACATAGATCCTTGATGAATGAAACACAACTGATATTCTGCTCTGTACATTTTCTGTCTCTTATCTTTTCATTCACACTTAGCGTTCCAGAAATGACTTGCTAAAGTATCTTCCTCAAAGTATGAGATCATGGGACCTGTTAGACAACTCTTCATAACATCCTTGTTGGCTTTACTAATCATGCAAGCATAATTACAACCACGCAATATAAATTGAATAGATGTGATGCTTCACTAAGTTAGCCTCACCAAATTAACTCTAACTTTGCAATCTTGTTGAAACACGTTTGGTGCCTTTGGATAACTATCTTTAACTCATAACTAATCTTGAATATACACATGCATATCCCAAAGATAGGTGCAACTCAAGAACCAATGCAATATGTCAGCTCTGTACAGACAAACTCCAGAAACTGTAACTGCCACAAAACAGAATTGCATAACATAACTGAAACTTCATATCTGAGTCCGCGTGTATGAAAAAAACATTAGCAACATGTCTACAACATGAATATAACCGCACAAGGCTTGATATCATCATTCTGATAAGTACATATAGATTACTGCTGTATATTATATGTTGTCATCAATGACAAACATACAATCAACTAGCTGCCAGAAGTAAATCTCCAACAATCTCCCCCTTTGACATTGATGGCAACATATGATATTAAAAACATCCTCAGCACATGGTGTCTTCTTTCTTTTTTTCAATCTTCTCAATATCCTCATCAAAGGTTCCTCTACACTGCTGTAGCTCCTCTGTCTATTTTTATACTCACCCAGAGTATATGCTCCCCCTTACTATATACTCCCCCTTTGACATCAATGGCAAAGGGTGCCATAATAAATTTTGGCACAGGTACTACTCCAGAAGTAGAGTAGTCAACCATTCACCAGTCACTCTAGACTGATGTTCTTGTTGCTTCAACTAATCAGACTCAGGAGAAGGAATTACTCCCAACTTCTCCCTGAGATACTCAAAAGTATCTTTTGATAAAGGCTTTGTGAAAATATCTGCCAACTATTCTTTGGTGCTCACATAGTCCAATTTTACTTCATTGTCTGCAACTTTTTCTCTAAGAAAATAGTATTTAATCTCAATGTGCTTTGTCTTTGCATGCATCACAGGGTTCTTGGACATGTTGATAGTACTGGTGTTATCACAGTGAATAACAATAGGATAGTCAACTTGTATACCAAAATTTTTAACCATCTGCTTGATCCAAACCATTGTTGAACAATTCAATGCTACTGCAACATATTCAGCTTCTACTGTCGATTGAGAGATACAATTCTACTTCTTTCTTACCCAAGAAACCAACCTATCTCCAAGAAATAGTGCTCCTCTAGATGTACTCTTCCTGTCATCAAGACAACCTGCCCAATCTACATCTGTATACACATGAAGTTGTACATTCTCTGATTTAGGATACCATAAGCCATAGTCTATAGTTCCCTTTAGATATCTGAATATCCTCTTGATTGCCATTAGGTGATTCTGTTTGGGTTCAGCTGCAAATCTTCCAACAATGCCAACTACATTAGATATGTCTGGTCTAGATCGAGTAAGATATATAAGTTTTCCAATCATAGACTTGTACAATGTCTTCTCAACTGCTACATAATCATCTTCTTTAGAAATCTTGCTTCCTGTTATCATCAGAGTGCATACTGGTTTACAGTCTTCCATTTTGAAAGTCTTTAGTATTTCCTTCACATATTTGGACTGATTTATAAATATCCCTTTATCTGTCTGTTTTACATTTAATAACAAAAAGTATTTTATAGGACCAATCATGCTCATTTCAAACTCATTCTGCATTTCTTTTGCAAATCCTGAACTAAGCTTGTCATTACCTCCAAAGATAATGTCATCAACAAATATGGCAACAAGTAATAGTCCATCAGGTGTCTCTCTTATGAATAGGTTACAATATTCTGCTCCTTTCTTAAATCCAATCTTGGTAAGATAACCATCTAGTCTCTCATACCAAGCTCTTGGGGCCTATTTAAGTCCATAGAGTACTTTCTTCAATCTGCATACCATGTCTAGTTTATCTGATAGATTAAATCCTTCTGGCTATTCTATGTAGACTTCTTCCTTCAAGTCACCATTCAGAAAGGCAGTTTTGACATCCATTTGATATACTTTGAAGTCTTTGACTGTTGCATAGGCAGAGAGTAACTTGATGGCTTCTAATCTTCTCACAGGTGCAAATGTGTCAGTGTAATCTATCCCTTCCCTTTGTGCATATCCTTTACACACCAGTCTTGCTTTGTTTCTGACCACTGTACCATCTTCATTCATTTTGTTCGTGAATACCCACTTTGTTCCAATCACATTTTTATCACTAGGTCTAGGAACCAATTCCCAT
The DNA here is from genome assembly GCA_018584345.1 of Thuja plicata. Classification (NCBI taxonomy): domain Eukaryota; kingdom Viridiplantae; phylum Streptophyta; class Pinopsida; order Cupressales; family Cupressaceae; genus Thuja; species Thuja plicata. Next base: position 11,415,741 of record MU225240.1, read on the forward strand.
GTATCATTTTTCATTATTTGGTCTAATTCTTCTTCCATTGCTTTTTGCCAATCAGAATCCTTGCAAGCATCTTCAACATTTAAAGGTTTAATCTGTGAAAGTAAACATACCTCTTCATCCACTGTTAACCTTTTTGCTTTTGATCTGGTCAAAACACTGCTGCTCTGATCTCCAATGATACCATCTTTTAAATGATACCTAGATGTGAACTTTGAAACTTTTGGTGTAACATCCTCATCTGTAATCTGTGATACTTCTTTGCTTGATTCAGGTTCATTACATGAAACATCAATGCAATCAAACATTTCTTCAATAACAATGTCTTTACTACTAGGCCTTGGTTCATCCTCAATCATGGGTGCATATTCATAGTACCTTTCTTGAACCATGAACTTATCATCAATCTTTACATGATTACTTTCAATTATCTTCTTCAATCTCAAATTAAAACATCTGTATACTTTGCTTTTAGTAGAGTAACCAAGGAAAACACCTTCATCGCTTCTAGCATCAAACTTACCAACACCATCATCTCTCTTGATGTAGCACTTGTTGCCAAATATTCTGAAGTATTTTACTGTAGGTACATTAGCAAACCAAAGTTCATAAGGTGTCTTATCCATGCCTGGCCTTAGTTGTGTTCTGTTGATAGTATAGACTGCAGTATTGACTACATCTCTCCAATAGGTGTGCACAACTTTTCCTTCAATCATCATAGTGCACACTGTATCAAGTATGATCCCATTCCTTCTTTCTACTATCCCATTCTGCTGTGGGGTTTTGGGTGCACTCAACTGTCTTTTAATTCCATGTTCTTCACAGTAGTCATAAAACTAGTTAGAGGTGAATTCTCCTCCTCTATCTGATCTCAGACACTTTAGTTTTAATCCAGATTCATTCTCTACTTCGGCTTTGAATATTTTGAACTTCTCAAAAGGATTTAAACTTCTCCTTTAAGAACGCAACCCACATCATCCTTGAAAATTCATCTACAAACAAAATGAAATACCTTTCTCCGTAGTATGATCTTGTTTGAGTAGGACCACATAAATCTGTATGCACTAGGTCTAACTTGTTTTTAGCTGAGTTCTGCTTTCTTCTGAAAGAGCTCCTTACAGGCTTTCCCATAACACATTCCCTACACATTGTGTCAACTGGTCTTGCAATACTTGGGAGATCTCTAACTACCTTGACATTGCTTATCTTTACTATATTATCGAAATTGATATGACAGAGTCTCTTGTGCCATAACCAACTGTCATCTACTTTTGCAACAAAACAAATTACATGTGAATTGAGATAAAAAACATTACCGTTTGTTTTAGAGCCTGATGCAATCATGTCTCCTTCTTTGTTTCTAATAATGCATTTGTTGTCTTTGAATTCCAAATGATAACCTTTGTCAAGTAGTTGTCCAACACTCAGTAGATTATGATGTAATCCATCAACATACAGAACATCATCTGTCTTGTTCTTTCCATCCAGGGTGATGGATTCTTTGCCTATGATAGGTTTGGGAGTGTTATCTCCAAATCTAACCATACCACCTTTGTATTTTTCTAGATGAAAAAATCTGTCTTTATCACCTATCATGTGATGAGAGCATCCACTGTCAATGATCCAATCAGTTCTGATGTCTGCTTTGGAAATTAGGGCTAACTCCTATGTTTTCTTTTCATCTTCAATGTCCATATGCTGAGGCAATTTTTCCATGTCTTTAAGGGCAACGAATCCAATTTCATCTTCTCCTGAATCTTCATCAGTTACACCTTCTTCAACATGATAACATTCCTTCTTGTATTTTGGTTTATAATCAGATCTCAATTTCTTTACTCTTGTAAGACATTTGGATGCAAAGTGACCGATCTTGTTGCATGAAAAACATTTGAATGGAAGCTATCCTTCATATTTCCCTTTTCCTTTCTTTTCTCTTTTAGCAATCATGGCAATGATTTCTTCAAGTTCTTCATCAACTTCTTCTTTCTCATTATTGCTAGAGATGTGAGTTTTCTTACCATGGAAGGAAGCTTTGAAGGCTATATCACTTTTGGGTTTAGTCTTCAATCTTGATATCTCAAATGCAGAGATTTTGCTGATCAAAGTCTCTCTCTTGAAGTCTTGTGAAAATTGCATGGTTTCCTCTAGACTACTAATCTTGTTCTCATAGTCTGATGTTAAAGTAGTCAATAGCTTGTCCACTATATCTTCTTCTGATATTTCTCCACCATTATTTTTGATTCGAGAAACTACTTCATTTATACTCTGATTATAGGCTCTGATGTTTTCTTCAGGTAACATCTCAAGACTGTTGTATTTCTTTTTCCATGTTTTCCTGCGTGCATTCTTTGCTTGAACTTCTCCTTCAAACATGTCTTCTAAGTACTTCCATATTGTGTATGCCTTGTCTACTTTCTTGATCTTAGAGAATTCACTGTCAGATAGTGCACTTATAAGGGCTTCTTTGGCAACTGCATTAGCTGTTAATGTATCCTTCTGTTTACTAGTAGCATAATCTCTTGATAGGTCTTTTAGAGTGGGAATAAAAACTTCTTGTGTGGATATCTCAAAGATGTCAAAACCAAAACACTATAGATGTGTTATCATTTTGTTCTTCCAATCCAGATAATTTTCTCCATCAAACTTAGGAATCTCTTTTCTGAAGTATGCCATCTGATCTACCTTAAGTTGTTAGGCTTTCTCTCCAAGGCACTCGGCTCTGATACCAATTGTTAGAATAGTCCCAAAGGATAACTAAGAGGGGGGGGGGGTGAATTAGTTATAAGTTAATTTAATTATTTTCCTTTATTAACTCTAGAATACAATAAAGTAAATGCACATTCAGATAAGACAATAGACAACACCACAATTTGGTTATGGGGAAACCAAATGGTAAAAACCTCAGTGGGAATTAACACCCACAATAAACTATACTTGTTTATAATGATCCCTGTTAGAATATCTTGCAACCCTATTAGGAGTTGTTCTTTATAATATAATAAGTATAGTGACCTGGTTAAGGGTCTGACCCTGTTAGGAGTCTTTTACAAATAACCCGGTTAAGTGTGAGGACTCACTGTCCAAAAGCTCATTTCTTTAATGGTGAAGGCTACAAGCTTCTGAAGAATAGATATGCACTATATCTGATGATGAACTATAGAGTAGACCTGTTGTCTTGATTAGTTCCAGTGTATTGTAATCTTTCACTTCTTCTTCACATAGATCCTTGATGAATGAAACACAACTGATATTTTGCTCTGTACATTTTCTGTCTCTTATCTTTTCATTCACACTTAGCGTTCTAGAAATGACTTGCTATAAGTATCTTCCTCAAAGTATGAGATCATGGGACCTATTAGACAACTCTTTGTAACATCCTTATCGGCTTTACTAATCACACAATCATAATTACAACCGCGCAATATAAACTGAATAGACGCGACACTTCACTAAGTCGGCCTCACCAAATTAACTCTAACTTTGCAATCTTGTTGAAACACATTTGGCGCCTTTGGATTACTATCTTTAACTCATAACTAATATTGAATATACACATGCATATCCTGAAGATAGGCGCAACTCAAGAACCAATGCAATACGTCAGTTCTGTATAGACAAACTCCAGAAACTGTAACTGCCACAAAACAAAATTGCATAACATAACTAAAACCTCATATTTGAGTCTGCGTGTATGAACAAAACATCAGCAACATGTCTACAACATGAATAGAACCACACAAGGCTTGATATCATAATTCTGATAAGTACATATAGATCACTGTTGTATATTATATGTTATCATCAATGACAAACATACAATGAACTAGCTGCCAGAAGTAAATCTCCAACACAAAATTCATTGAACTCATTAGAAATGAATTCAACTCCTCTATTAGATCTTAGGAACTTTAGTTTCTTTCATTTTTCCTTCTCAACTATGGCAAGATACCACTTAAACTTCAGAAAAGCTTATGATTTCTCCTTGAGAAACATAACAGTCATCAATCTGGATGGACCATCAAGAAATAAAATGAAATACTTCTCTGTAGTGTAACTTGTTGTTCCAATTTCTCCACATAGATCAGTATGCACTAACTCCAAGACTTCTTCAGTATTGTAATTCTTTCTCTTGAAACTAGTTTTGCCCATCTTCCCAATTTGATATTGTTTGCATATTGCTAATTCAGGTTTCTTCAAAATATGAATACCTCTTACTCTTCTATTCTTGCTTATGTTGACTAGGTTATCAAAATTCACATGACACAACCTTTTATACCATAACCAAATTTCTTCTACTTGTGCAATAAAACTTGAACTTTCAGTGAGATCAAGATATAATAGATTACCTTTTGTTGGCCTACCAGTTCCAACTAGGTTTCCTTTACCATCTAGGAACTTGGCCTTACCATTCATGAATTCTACCTTGAAACCAATGTTATTCAGATGTTCCACACTCAGTAGATTACACCTTATTCCTTCTAGCCAATACACATTATCACATTTGAATCCTTCAATTAGAGAAATACAACCTTTACCTTTCACATAACAAGGTTCATTATTCCCAAATCTGACACTCCCACCATCATAGTGCTCAAGATGTTCAAATTTAGTTTTATCACCAGTCATGTGGTGAGAAAGACCACTATCAATTATCCAAGTGTGATTAACATGAGAGAAAAGTGTATTCTTTTCATTTTCTTCATTGTTCGACTCATCCTTAATGGCAATGTAAACCATTTCATCTTCATCTTCATCACTATCAGAATCTTTTGCAATATAACAAGATTTCTTACCTTTGTCCTTATAACTTTTTTAAATTTTGAAATCTTTCTTGCCTTTGTACTTGTTGAACTTTTTCTCATCTTTGCCTTCTTTGTTTGGACACTTATCAGTAATGTGGCCAACTTCATCACATGAGAAGCAAATCAATGGTATTCTTCCTTTGTATTTCCATTTTCCTTTGGCATCTCTCTTTGACTCAAAAGTTGTTAGCCTTCCAACCAATGCATCTAGAGTTATATCATTACTACACCTCATCTCTTGAATACCTGAACCTCTAATTTCATAGATAGGAAGTAAAGTTCTCAATACCTTACTGACCACTATTTTGTCTTTATATTTCCACCAGCAGCTCTGATGGCACTGACACTTTTCTTTATTCTTTCACTGTATTTTGTAATGTCTTCTCCTTCTTTCATTTTAATCTGATCAAACTGACCTCTGAGACTCTCTGCTTTTCCTCTCTTTAAATTGTCATCTCCTCCATGGATATCATTCAATTTCTTCCACATATCATAGGCAGTAGGGAAGTCCTTGACTTCATCAAATTCTGAATAGTTGAGTGAAGAAGATATATCAATCATCATTATGTTATGATTCTTCATGTCCACCATTTGATCCATAGACATAGGTCTAGGTGGTTCCACATACTTGTGGTCCAAGAATTGCAAACCAATATCTCCAATAGTAGATAGATGTAGCCTCATCAACTCTTGCCATGCAATGAAGTTGTCTTTGTTAAGCTTGGGGATCTCCCTTCTGTAAGACATCTTTGATCTTTATCTTAGGCCTTGAAACCTTCCCTAAAAGAACCAAAAGATCTGATACCAATTGTTGGAAATGAGTTGAGTAACTGAGAGGGGAGGGGTGAATCAGTTACCACAAAAACAAATCCAATTCCTTTAGATGTCTTAATTAAACTTATCACTGTTACTTAGTTAACAAAGATATTATGTTGTTACTCGGTTAACAAAGATATTCTGTTGTTACTCGATTAACAAAGCAATCTTAAGATATTAAATGTAATTATCCTTTAGTGATTAAGTGCAGAAACATAAATGATAAAGAAAATAACATGTACACAGATGACACCAAGAAACCATAATTCATGAATTCTACCTTGAAACCAATGTTATTCAGCTATTCCACACCTAGTAGATTATGCCTTAGTCCTTCAACCCAATACAAATTATCACATTTGATTCCTTCAGTTAGAGCAATAAAACCTTTACCTTTCACATAACAAGGTTCATTATTTCCAAATCTAACACTCCCACCATCATAGTGCTCAAGATGTTCAAATTTAGTTTTATCACCAGTCATGTGGTGAGAACAACCACTATTAATTATCCAAGTGTCATTAACATGAGAGAAAAGTGTAGTCTTTTCATTTTCTTCATTGTCCGACTCATCCTTAATAGCAATGTAAACCATTTCATCTTCATCTTCATCAATATCAGAATCTTTTGCAATATAAAAAGATTTCTTACCTTTGTCCTTGTATCTTTTTTAACTTTTGAAATCTTTCTTGCCTTTGTACTTGTTGAAATTTTTCTCATCTTTGTCTTCTTTGTTTGGACACTTATCATCAATGTGGCCAACTTCATCACATGAGAAGCAAATCAATGGTATTCTTCCTTTGTATTTCCCTTTTCCTTTGGCAGCTCTCTTTGCAAGTAGTGCTTCAATGATTTTTAGATCTTCATCATCAGATTCATCATCACTATCATTGTCAATCTGTTTTCCTTTTCTATCCATCTTACCAAGGCTTAATTTGGCTTTGAATTCAGACTCAAAATTGCTAGGATTAAGAAAATAATTGTCAAAATTGTCCAACTCAAAATCTGTTAGCCTTCCAACCAATGCATCTAGAGTTATATCATTACTGCACCTCATCTCTTGAATAGTTGAAACTCTAATTGCATATATAGGAAGTAAAGTTCTCAATACCTTATTGACCATTGTTTTGGCTTCAATCTGTCCACTAGTAGATCTGATGGCACTGACACTTTTCTTGATTCTTTCACTGTATTTTGTAATGTCTTTTCCTTCTTTCATTTTCATCTGATCAAACTAACCTCTGAGACTCTCTACTTTGGCTCTCTTTACATTTTCATCTCCTCCATGGATATCATGCAGTTTCTTCCACATATCATAGGCAGTAGGATAGTCCTTGACTTCATCAAATTCCAAATAGCTGAGTGAAGAAGCTATACCAATCATCATTAAGTTATGATTCTTCATTTCCACCATTTGATCCATAGACATAGGTCTAGGTGGTTCCACATAATTATGGTCCAAGAATTGCAAACCAGTATCTCCAATAGTAGATAGATGTAGTCTCATCAACTCTTGCCATGCAGTGAAGTTGTCTTTGTTAAGCTTGGGGATCTCCCTTATGTAAGACATCTTTGATCTTTAGCTTAGGCCTTGAAACCTTCCCTGAAAGAACCAAAAGATCTAATACTAATTGTTGGAAATGAGTTGAGTAACTAAGAGGGGAGGGAGGAATCAGTTACCACAAAAACAAATCCAAGTCCCTTAGATGTCTTAATTAAACTTATCATTGTTACTCGGTTAACAAAGCAATCTTAAGATATTAATTGTAATTATCCTTTAGTGATTAAGTGCAGAAACATAAAGCATAAAGAAAATAACATGTACATAGATGACACCAAGATTTACCATGGAAAACTACCAATTGCAACTAGTTATTGTTTTTCACTCTTCTGAAGTGAGCCCTGTTAGGAGACAAACCTATTAAAGGTTACAAAAACACACTATAAGGTGTGACCCTATCAAAGGATTTAATCACACTGTAAGGAGCGGCCTTGTTAGAGGTCTGTAAAGAGATTTGGATCACTGCTACAATTTTTAGAGAGTAACAATGAATTGATCTGATTGAATAAGCAACTATCTTTGTAGATTCAGATCTCTGTTCTGTCTTTAACTGGATCCTTATTGATCAAATATTCTTATGCAACTCGGTCTAGATATTCTATCCTTAATCTGAATTCCCTCTTATTTTATCATATCAAAACTCACACATTCAATCCAAACTTGACCTTGTATATATATGATAACCCTTGTCAAGTCAGCTTGAATAACCTTCCAAATAAATCATAAAACTCAAATCTGTCAGTTGTAATTAACCAATTAAACACAAAGTGTAAACTGCTATTAGTCGGCTGACACTAAATGCATAACTCAGTTAACACTGTAATCCTTCAATGCTCGACCTTACCAAATTTCCCGAGTGAACTTAGTTAGTATTGAGAATCACTTGGCTGATACTGGAGTCTTCTTCAATGCTTGAGAGAGCTTGACATACACTGACTGTGCTCAGTTAGGATTAGACATTTGTGTAACATTAATACATTTGTGTATACATTAATGACAATAAACAATTGAATAATTGTCTTAAAAAAATGTATCTTGGCATGTCTACCCCATATCTTTTATTATAACTATCGATGTGCTCCTTGTGTTGTAACTGTCTTTGCTCTATTGTGCTTGTTATCAGCTCTTTGTCATGTGATATGTACTTAGCTTTATTTGTTCAGTTGATGTTGCCCTCTTAATGTCTTTGGCACTGTGATTGTTTCTTGACTTTCTATTGGCACAAAATAGTTCCTCTTCTTATGACATAATGATAATAATCATTAAAAAAACATTTTATAAGAATCCAATCAGTCTTATTTTAAAATTATATACTTGTACCCGTTAAATGCATGATAATCATTGGGTCTCTCATTTCATGCTTAGTTCACGGTTATTGCATCATTGAATGTTATTGATTGCATGAGTTAAATTCTATGGTTATTGTCTGATCAAGCTATTGTAACTGAACCTTAATCCCACCTATGATTACTTTTTCATTTATATTTCATTCTTCATTACAACTGCTTCTTTATGAAATCATGATATTGCATCTTATTGACGCTGTAGACTATTAATTGAACCATAAATGTTACAATGTACTCTCACTATTGTATTTATTACTTCAATGCCATTGTAATGCTAATGATATCACTGTAGGTGTATAGTGATTACTGTGTTCTGATGTGATATTTCTGATTGACATTATATACTTGACCATGCCCGCCCCATTTGTCTGCTTCTTATAGTTGTATCTCTTACTTCATTGTTATAAGTATCATAGATTCCCCTTCAAAACAATCAATATTGTTCATGAAACTTAAATATACCACTGATTGTATTTGTTGATGTTGATTTGTTCTGTGTATATTGGCAACATGTTGTTGCTCATTAGATTGCAAATAGATTGAGCGAAATGAAGATGAGAAGAAATATAGAATATTATTTTGTGTGCAAATTTCTCTGATCTCTATCAGTTTGTTCTTCTAACTTGTTGAGTCTTCTTTAATAAAAATGCAACATAGTGGAATGCAAATTATAGAGAAACCCATTCTAGTGTTATTGTGTAACCATTACGAAGCAAGTACTAATAAATCACTCAAACATGACTATGTTATTCACATTGGTGCCATTTGGATGTGTTTCTTCATCAAAAATATTTGACTGAAAATCATGTTCTATGTCTCTCCAAGATGCTTTAACATGTCTTGAATAATGAAGGTTATTACATTATTTGTACTTATTTTATCAGTTTGTGGTCTAGTGCTGTGAGTTTGTTTATAGGAGGTATCTTTCTTTATATTATATTTCTTGATTTAGGTACAAATATCTTTCTTAATTTTTGAAATAGTATATCCTATGCATGTAGGGGATCATCAAACAGTGTGACTAAGGAGCTTGATAAATTTTTGGCATACAATCATACTCTCATAAATTTTTCTCAACAAACAGACAAGGAACACTTTCCTCCTGGGATTGGACCTGTTTCTGTGATAGCTAATGTGTATGCATGCTTTTTTTTATCATATATCAAATGGAATAGCTTCTAATGGTTTGATGTTACCTTAAGCAATGCATTTTTTTAATTTTCCCTCTATTTCTTAATATATTGGTAAATATGTAAAAGTATTGTTGATAATATACCAAATTGAAGCTTTATGTAATAGGTGGCGAGTATGATCATGATCGCAAGCTGGATGAGATGAAGCAGCTGTATAGAGCTTACCTAACTGAAGCATTATCTACTATCCATATTGAGGATGAAAAGGTAAATTAATATGTAAACCTCGAGTGCACTTATCACTAAGAAGCCACTAACCTTGGGTGTTGAGTGTCTTTATTTTGTCATATTGTCTATATTTATGGTAATTTTATTTAGCTTTAATGAGTAAATAGATAAACTACAATTTTCTTATTTGATATTCTATTATTTGGTTATACAATATAGGCCACATTTCTGCCTTTTATTTATACACAATGCCTTGGGTGTCTTGTTTTTTTGTTTTGTACCGTTTTCTTAAAATTGAATGCTTGGATATCTTTTTTGTGCGAATATTTTTTGTTTACATATAACAAAGTAGAACTAATCTTGGGGCCTTTCTCTATTTTCTTCTATATTTTTGAGACGTTGAAACTTAATACTATACATTCATTGCCATTTAGGACTACTTGGAATGGGAATGAAAAGTCAAATGAGTAAGAAATAGATGCATATGAAAATCAGTAATGCTTGCAATCCATAGTTTGTGCAAATAAATTCCACAGCTTAGTCATTATTAATGAAGGTGAACCAACAAAATAGATTATTTGAATCCATAGTGTTGGTGACACATTAAAAGGGGTAAGGAATATTGTCCATAATGTTCATGGGGCTAACATTGGGAAGTCAACCCAATATAATCACTGCAAACATAGAAGATATGTCAATATTTACCTTGTAAAAATGCTTTGAGATCATGAATTTTTCACCTAACGTCCATTGTTTGAATATAACATTAGGTCAGAGTTGGTTTTGAAAGCTTTTATAACCTTAATTCTATGAATAGTGCCTAGAAAGGCCATTTGTGAACCTTCATTGGTAAGCGTAATACTTGTGCCCTTTTTATCATAAGCAAGTGTGAGTGAGGACATAAACTAGAAATTATCCAGCCACAAGACTAAAACGTGCTCACCATGAAATCTCATGCTAGAAAGAAAGGTGTCATTACACCACATTACTTGCAGGCTTGTGTGAAAATCACCTACCTATGCAAAGACACTGGTGCACACTCAACCTCCAGATCAAGAATTACAAACTCTAAGTTGTTTATGTTTGTATTTGTATATAAACTCTAGGCTTTTACCTTCTTTTGTGATGCTTTTTTGTTTTACAGATGTATTTTGATCTAGTCATTTTCAACCTTTTCTTTCCAATCCTTACATGCAATATGTTACAAAATTATTTTTGATCCTCTATATTCCTATATATATTTTGGTAGTTTTGATCTTTGATATTTGCATGTGATTATTTGTAACTGTATATTGTGACATTGATTGTGCTTCCACCAATGTACTTAAGTAGACAAATATGGAAATTCAAGATCATTTTTCATAATAGGAACAAACTCGCATGGTTTATGTGGGGAGATGTATGGATTTACAATGGATTAACACAACTTGGATTCTTAAGTTAGAGTTACAATGCATAAACACAGTGCAAATTCATAGAGGCAATAAGAGATAAATTATAAATTTTAAAAAATAAAATGGAGATAAATTACACATTAAAGCTTTATTTTATCATCAAGTCGGAGAAATATGCCAAGTGCTCTTATCTTTGAAATTTATTTGGCTTAGATAATACAATATCTTTGAAATTTATGGTGTTGAAAATTATGTGAAGAGAATCACTTCAATACGCTTATATTTGTACAAATGTTATATTAAAAATAAAACAATTAATGTGAAATCTAGTGTCAAAAATTGTGTGAATAGAAACACTTATATACACCATTTATGTGAATGTTATAATAGTTTCAACTTACTTGTACAAGTTTTTGAATGATAAATACATTGCTCAAGTCTATTTCTATTTGGCTTCAACCAGATTGCAGACTCTGAAAGAGAGCAAGAAAACTAGTTAATAATCAATTTATTACTAGATAGCTTTTACAAATGATCTAGCCTCCACAAAATTAACTTCATAACATCCATTAAATTTTTTGATTTCTGCTACAAATGGACCAAGCTGTCTATTTGTGACACTAGTTAATCAGAAAACATTATTTAACAAATCTAATTAAGCTAGACCAAATTCCCATCTATATATATATTTTGCACAAAACTTTATCTTCCAAAAGATGAACTAAACTATTACTCATTAATTTCTCTTAAATTGGGTTTCAAAATTTTATTTATCATCATTATATATATTTTTTCAATATACAGTTATCTGGTCGACCTGTTATATGTTGTCTATCCTGCAGAGATTGTTGGGAAGCGAGTTAGGTACCATGTTGGTGGCTCCAAGATAATGAAGGCAAGATTATTGGTAATAAAGAAAATTGTAAATATAAAACTTTGGACATGTTCTAAGCTATATTCATGCATCTCATTTGACTATGGGATTTCCCATTTTTCAGGTCTATCTGGCTCCCAAGGAGCGTAATAACAGATAATACAAGTTAGAAACCTTTACTGGAGTATACAAAAAATTATGTGAAAGGACGTGCTTTTTGAGTACCCTTTGTTAGAGGCTAGTTAAATTATTTATGTTGAACTTATTTTTTTGATGAGGGTATGCTTTAGAATATTATTTTGGCTGGTATGAGGAATTTTTCTTATCGTCCTATCCTCTTTAGATGAGTTAAATTTTGTTTCACTGAAGTGAGCCTTTCTATACAATTAAATGAATTTGAGAAGCATTTGTCACTTATATTTATAGATTTTATTTATATGGTGAATGTTTAATATAAGTTAAACCTTTGGAATCTGGTCAAGAAGTCCACTTGTACTTAAAAATCTTTTAGGCTTCTGTTGATCACTCTACTATTTAAGGCATTTGTTGACAAGGATACAATTTTCAATTGTTTATATTTTTGTTATGTTTGGACTTTTTTTTGTTTGTAAATTTGCAATGTACAATGCACTTATTTTGTATTTTGAATTAAGACTAATAGTAACTAATAGTAGGAAAACAAGGTCCTTTTGGCAGATGGTAAGTTGACACTCCATTAATGACTATGGTTTACTTTTGATGGTTGTTCATATCCTTTAAAGACTAAATTTGAGAGAAGAAATGAAATGTCATTGGTTTAAGTTGATTACAATAAATACATTATCCTCCATGTGAATGGTTTGTTTGCGATGATAAAAGCAAACAAACCATTCCCTTTTTTTTTAAAACTACAGTGTTTCGTCAAAATTTTTATGAACCTAATTTGACAAATATATATGTGTGTATGTGTGTGTGTGTGTGTATAGTTGGAAAGTGGAAGCAATTCCATTGTAGATTGGTTTAGCTTTCTGAGTAAGTGGTTTGGGGTCATGTTAAGCGCCTTGAATGGTCCTGACTTAGATCTGGCTTTTTCCCCTATTCTGCCCCATTTCCACTTTTTCCAACCTATTTCTAGAACCCCAGATTGAAAAACTAGGACTTTGACCTCAGGGTCAAGGTCGACCTTTTTGGTTCAAGGTCGACCTCGACCTTGACCTAGGTCACAATCGATCTTTTCCAGGCCTAGGATTTAAATTTCAAAATTTTAGGGTTTCCGGATGTTGGTCTTTGGAAAAAGTTAATTCCCACTTCTGGGTCAACTGTTTCGGTCTTCGGAACAACAAATCTTAAATTATATTTAATATAGGTCCTCTTCTAGGGGCATGGGTCCAATTGGAATTTAATTCTCCTATGTTGGCCTCTCAAGAAGATTGTTCCCTAGTTTCATATAAAAGGAAGCTTTTTCCTCTCATTTTCTCTAATCGTGATCATCAAGCATAATTGCAAGAATTCAAAGACTTGAAGAGTGAGATCCAAAGGTGAAGAAGCAATATTTGAAGTAATCCAAGTATCCATTGAAGCATTCATCCATTCACAAGCACTCATTTTCATGAATGAGATCCATTGGTGGCCATTGAAGGATTCAAGCTCCATAGAGCCCTCTTGTTGAAGATTTCTTCATCCACATTCCTCCAAGCCTCTTCCTATTCAAAAACCCATTCAAGATTGGTGTTGAAGATCTACAAGCAATTGATTTAAGACATCCTACATTCTACATTCTACATCCTCTTTGGTGCATACATAGTTGTGGATTCACGGATTCGAATCTGCCACAAGGACTTCTATAAGCAAGGTGAATTTGTGCATTTACTTTTTTTTTTTACTTATGCAATTTCAATTATACTTTGAGGTTAATTCCAAAATTGGGGTTTGACTAAGGCAAACCCCTCCCCCCAACAAACAAACCATTTTTCTTGTAGGTACAGGTTCAGAACAACATATCAGAATGCAGATTTAGATACCCTTTTCGGCAAACTTTCGGGATCCAAAAATAGAATTTCAGTCTGAGACTTTTTAGGTCGATTCTGCCCTAGGTCAGAATCAAAAATTCTAGGTTAATGGTGACATTGACTTGAGGGTATGAATCAGAATTGCATCAGAATAGAAAAATATTTTTGGGTTTTGTTTGTCTCTGCGTTTCTATTCCAGATCTGGTTTTAGATTTTCTAGAAACTGAGTGCAAACCCCCAAAAATAGCATTCTTCAGATCTACAACATTTCAAGGTTAGTAATTTTCTCCTATCCATTTCAATTAAAGTTATCAATCTTTCTAAATCTATTACACATTCAAATAAATAAACGGGTACTTAAGATCTTCCTTTTTTGTTCTTATTTCCAAATGATTGATTCATTTATGCATTGATCCTTCCATTTTGGATTAATCAATTTGGATCCTTCATTTGTATATCTAAGGATAAAAGGAGAGCATTTTATTTACCCCCTACATTTTAATAAACATTCATTCCTTAAAATGTAAGATAGGATAATAACAAACCCTCAAACAACAATCTCTATTTTCTTATCTTACATTTTGGTGAACCCGCGATAGACAACTCTTTCTTTTTGGTGTTAGATTTACATCTTTTATGTTAGATATTGCATGCATATTAGATTATATTTCTTTTATGTTCTTGCATTTACATTTGCAAAAATTAAAAATCAAAATCTTGTGTTTCCTAAATTAGTTCATTTGCATTGCATTGGTGTATGAGCTTTACCACTTCTAGTCCTACTTATAGTATCCCAGTTAGAAGAAGCCATAGACTTATGGGT
>MU225240.1:11448694-11461648 GCA_018584345.1 Thuja plicata
TTGTCCATTTATTTCTTATGTGTTCCTCAAGCTATTTTATCATAATTTTTAAGTGTAAGAAAACATAAATTTGGCCTTAGGATCTCGCTTTACTATATTGCATAAATCTTATTTAGGGAATCCTTGTTGTGCCAAATTTTATGCATTACACTTATGTATAGGACACTAATAGGACAATTTGTGAAGATTTTCAAACACATTAATCACACTCTTATTATAGATTCAGGAATGACTTAAAAAGAAATGATTTGTGTATGTTCAACAACTTTCTCAAGTCATAATTTTTTACACGGTTAGTCACAACAAAAAGTAAAAATAGTCAGTCTAATCTAAGCTCAAATTGGATTCAATTATAATATTATAGGCCCATTTCTTGGATGTCCATCAGCTAATACAACAATTGTTACACTAATAGGACATGAAATTCCATGTTGTAGGTGCCCGTGTTTTTGCCTTTTCTAGGTATTTTTGCTGTGCTAATGAAGACCTCTTTCACTAGCACAATACCCTAGAACACATATGATGGGAATCTAGTGGGGGGTATTTTTCCTTCCCCTTGAACTATAATAAGACAATGATTTAGTGGTTAACCAGGTGGGCCTATAATTAAAAAGGTTGTACTAAGGTTCATGGCATCTATCCAAACGGTTTGTGCATTTGTGAGACACTTAAGTATCTAGTTGACCATGTTGGCTACTTAGGAACTTTGGCCCGATCCAGGCTACCATCAAAATACCTCGCCCAAGGTTGGTTAGATTGAGACAATTCCAAGATTTATCCTATGTCTCATTTATATACCAGTGCAAAGGATTTACCAGTTTGAGTTCATCCTCTGAGGAAGAAGCACATTCCCCAGACATGCCTCTCTAAGAAAATAAAAGGTTTTTAATCTAATAGAATACGCAAGCACACCAAACACCCAAAAGACACAGTTAATCAAATTAAGCACAAAAAAAAAAATGTTATCTAATCTAAATCATCCATATAAGCACACGAGTTTACTTTTAAGCACTAAAATAGATGAGAGTTTGATTGTTCAGTTTTATGCACCAAATATAGATGTATTTGCTTTGTTCAATTCTTAACCACACGTCAATTTTAAGCACCAACATGAAATGTGAATTTATGATGTTTGAGAATACGTTATTGTTTTTAAGCACAAAAATATGAATGGATTGATTTTATATTAGACAAAATTAAATCCGCTTCCATGCCATTGGCTACAAAGAAAAAGTTAGCACAAAAAACCTAGCAGTTAGTTTCGATAATCGACAAGTGTGTTGGTGTTAACATAATGACAATTGAATTTCTAAGTGATTCTTCTTACTTTTTACAAATAAGTGTGTATAATACCTTTGTACCTGATTCTTCTTCAAGTGCTTCAATTGATAATCTGCAAGCCGATCCCTTGTTCTAATTAATCTCTTGTTCTCTTTTACACTGCTCAATGGGCTCTTGAATTTTAACCTTTTTGTGTTTTTGTGACCCAATGTATTTTTTCATTACTATAAGTGCACAATTTTACATTATATAGCTGCAAAGATAAGACATAAAATATTTTTTATTTTATTAGGAAACTACATCATTTTAGATCTGCAAGTGTGTCATTTCAATAGGGCAACTACATCAAAATAGAGAGTCAAGTATGTCACTTTATCAATGACTGCATCGAATTAGGTATGTAAGTGCGTCGAATAAAAATCTATCCATCGTGTCAAATTAGAAACAAAAGCAGAGTAATAATAAAACTTCAATTAGGAAAATTAGTAGATCTAGAATAAATATCCTAATATGATGAATAAAGATTACAATTAAATGATCAAGAATCAATGCAACAAATTCCAATTATTAAAACAACAAACAAAAGAATAGAAATTGTCAAACAAGAGATCAAAGCAATTATTATTAGGCAATTGCATCACATAAGAGGTTTAAGTGCGTCATTTTTGTCTTGTCAGTGCATCTCTTATGGCTTGTAAGTGTGTCAAAACAAAGGATTAAGTGCGTCGATCTGGAAATGTAAGTGCGTTGAATGAAACCATGTCTACATAAAATTGAATCCGTAACTATGAAAAGCAAAGAAAAGCCAAACTTTTGAAGCTTTCAACTTCATGTTGGGTTCACCAGTTGTAATTGGGGTGACAAGAATCTACAGAAACCTGTAATAACATCAAAATATGAACCACAAAGAGATCTATTAGGCAGTTAGTATTATCAATATCGAAAGAGGAAGAAAATAAACAACATGCATAATCATTCAATCATAGTGAAATTAAATAAAAAATACATGAACATGCAAACCAAAAGTACTCATTTGTTTCTCTCCTTCTCTATGCAATGTGGGATCTTTGAAATGAGTGCTTGATGTGCTAGCATGAGAATTCAAAGCAATTGTGGTTAACAAATTAAGAGAATTAGCTCTCTATTTATAAGATTTTTAGGGTTCCAATCAAGATTCCATGATTGGTGGGACTTATTGCATGTGATTGAAGAGTTGAATTCAAAGTGAGAGGGAGTTGAACTTAATTAATTGTCTATTGATAGAATAGATGGATCTATTAAGAGGATAGATTGAAGAGTTGACTGACTTGATTGAAGACTTTAACTGATGAGGTGGAATAGAAGACTAAATAAATTGATTAGTTAGGAGAGAGAATTGTGGATTTAACTAGAACTCATAATTGCATGGAAAAGGTGGTATGTGCAATGTTCCATCAAATAGATAAGGACTAAGGTCAGTTATAGTGTAAGACTTTTAAGAGCACATGTTTGTAAGTTTATGATCTGTTGTTGGAGAGTTAGGAGTATTGAGCAAGGAATTCATTGGGTTTTGGTGTAGATGGAACCATGTTAGGATAAAAAAAGTTTCCCCAGTGTTATAGCATGCATGGTTGTATGAGGGTCTATATCCCATATTCGTATATGTCATAGGCACATGTGGTGGGACCTACTAAGATTATGGAGCATACTGAGGCTATGAAATATATTGAGGCTATGGAATATACTGAGGTGATAAAACATACTAAATATGTGGGGGTGGTGGAATGTACTGAGGGTGTTGAATATGTTGGGGGTGGTGGAGTGTACCAAGGTTATTGAATATGTTGGGGTGCTGGAACGTAGGGAGGTTGTTGAATATATTGGGGTGGTGTCATAGGATGGCAAGTGTTGGGACCAGTTACTCCACATTACTTCAATTGTAATATTATAATCTAATTTCTTGGATGTCCATCAGCTAACACAACAATTGTTACACTACTAGGACATGAAAGTCCATGATGTAGGTGCCTGTGTTTTTGCCTTTTCCAGGTATTTTTGTTGTGCTAATGAATGATGACATGTAACTGATTGAATGTTTGACAATGTTAAATTGAAGATAATGCAAGGCATTAAATCAGTTAATGTATTGTATTGTCATTAATGTCAACATAATATAATCTGTATGGTCATGTAAACAATGCCAAAGACTTTACAGAATCAAAGGAACCAATGCTAAGCTATCAGTAATGCATACAAACCAAGTATTCACTAAGTGACAAACAACACTGACAAAGTGCACCCGACGGACAAAGAAAAAGAACAAAGTCACAGTGATACCCGACAAGGAAATACACAACACTATCGATGAGCACAGTCACAGTGTTGCCCGATGAGCAAAGCAAAGAGTAAATCGATGGAAGAAAATACAGTGTTCCTGATGGACGGAGATCATGAAGCTAACTAGAGTCTCACTGACAGAACTGTCAGTTGTCACTGACAACTAACTGCAAAGGTGATCGACGGAACAAAAAGTTCAGAAAATGACAAAATATCTAGCTGGCAGAGCTAAATATAGACTTAACTAGTTGTCTACTTTGTTTTTTTCAACCATAGATAAGTGATTAATTTAAAGCTGATTTGTACAGTTGAAAAGAAAATTTCTACGAGACAAATCAGGAATTATGCTTTAAACCTAATTGGCTGGATTATTTTTCACGCCAAGAATCAAGAATCAAGAAACAATGAATATTATGTCTATATAAGAGAAAAGCTTAATTCATTTACGAATGGGATTAAGGGGATTAAATAAAAAGAGGATGCTGAAGAGAAACTGATGAAGAATTACTTCATGTAGTGCTGATCAAACAAGCTGAAGGAAGAGCTAAGGAATTCTGCAGACACCGATGAACAATGAGCACAACATCATAGAAGAAAGTATGGAGCACAAAGGATTGAGTTGATACATTGGTCAGAGAGGTAATGTACTTAAATAGATCTAAAAATCTACAATTCAAAGTTGCAATATGAACAGGTCATGGTGTTTCAGTTTAACCATTGAAGCATCAAGTTTCTTAACCGAGCAGGACTTAACAGTCTTCTATATATTGAGGTACATCTCAAGGAGTGCCTAAAGGGTTGATTCATGAAAGTAGCATTGGATATGCCCGATGCCTATTGATAGTCTAAGAGAGAGGCTGATTCAAGGATGGCAGCATTAGATGCCCGATGCTAAGTGACAACCTCTATGTATAAAATCCTCTAAGAAGGTCACACGTAACAATGTGTTTGTAACCTTTAACAGGGTTGGCTCTTAACAGGGCTCCTTCAGAAGAGTGAAAATTTGGGGTTCCGGTCCTAGTGGTTTTTCCCTTAACAGGGTTTCCACATTAAAAATCCATGTGTTATGTGTGTATGATTCATTTCTTTACTGTTTTGTATCTTACATAATTCATTCTGGATTGATCAGTATACTCTGATTATTTACTGAGTTTCGGTAAATAGTTATACTGCTTATCGATAATCAAGAAAGAAAAGGATTGACAGAGAAAACCGACAGATAGTAAATCATTATTAGTATTTCATGGCATGCATCTTGTAAGGACATAATAATCTGAGGTTTATTGATTGGTGGTTAAAGTTTGAAGGATAAATTTTTGAGGCCACTGATTCACCCCCCCTCTCAGTTATTACTAACAATTGGTATCAAAGCTTGTGTTCTTAGAAGGAAGGTTTCAAGACCTAAGCCAAAGATCACAAGATGAACATATGAGATGTGCCCAAGTTGAACAAAGATAATTTTGCTTCATGGCAGAGTAGGATAAGACTCCACTTATCAGGTATTGGTAATGATGTTACTCAATTCCTAGAAACTGAATATGTGTTTCCCACAAGAGAACCAACAGTTGAAAAAATGAGAGAGAAGCATGAACACAATGACATGATGATAGAGCTTGCTTCCTCACTCTCTGATGCTGAATTTGAAGATGTCAAAGAATGCAAAACTACAAAGCAGATGTGGGACAAATTGAATCTTGTGCATGGTGGTGACAAAAATGTTTTGAGAGCCAAGGCAGAAAGCCTTAGAGGAAAGTATGATGATCTCAAAATTAAAGAAGGTGAAAACATCACTCAGTACAACACAAGAATCAAAGAGGCAGTCAATGTTGTCTGAGGAGTTGGAGGTGTACTAGAAGAAGATACAGTGGTAAGTAAATTTCTGAGAATCTTACTGCCTACTTATGCTATTAGAGTATCTGCCATTCAAGAAATGAGAGCAGTAGCAAATAACAATGTTACTCTAGACAGTTTAATTGGAAGACTGATTTCATTTGAGATGAATAACTTTGATAATAGTGTCTTACCAAACATAGATTCTGCATTCAAAACTTCTATGAGAATAAGTAAATCAAGTCACAAAAACACTATGAGAAAAGATAGTGACAGTGAAAATGAAGAATATGATCTTGATGAAATTGAAGCACTTCTGGCTAGAAGAATGCAGAGAGGCAAAGGTAAATTACCACTTGTTTGTTTTAATTGCAAAGAGATTGGACACTTTGCTGCAAGATGTACTAACAGAAGAAAAGATGACAGAAGTAATGATAGATCATATGAAAAGAAGTTTGACAGAGGTGATTACAAAAGCTACCGACAATCAGAAAGAAGAGATACTCAAGACTATAAGGACAAAGGAAAGAAGGCCAGTTACCTAGGAAAATGAAAGGATGATGATACTAACACCGAATCTAATGAAGACATCAAGATGGTGTTTGTGGTTGTAAAAGATGATTCAGATGATGATGAAGAAAGGTATGTTGAAACATCTCTCATATCTAAAATTAGCAAAACTGATGTTTGGATCATACCTAACATAGAGTTTGCATTCAAATCTTCTTTGAGAATAAGTAAATCAAGTCATAAACACACTATGAGAAAAGATAGTGAAAGTGAAAGTGAACAAGAAGATATTGATGAAATTGAAGCACTTATGTCTAGGAGAATGTAGAGAGGCAAAGGTAAATACAATGGTAAATTACCACTTGTATGTTTTAATTGTAAAGAGATTGGACACTTTGTTGTAAGATGTCCTAATAGGAGAAGAGATTATAGAAGAAACCAAAAATCAGAAAGAAGAGATACCCGAGACTACAATGACAAAGGAAAGAAGGCCAGTTACCTAGCTACATGCAAAGATGAAGATACTGACACCAAATCTGATGAAGACATCGAGATGGTGTTTGTGGCAGCAAAAGATGATTCAAATGAAGATGAAGAAAGGTATGTAGAAACTGCACTTATATCTAAAGTTAGTAAAAATGATGCCTGGATCATAGATAGTGGTTGCACTCACCATATGACCGATGAAAAACAAAAGTTTGAGACTTTTGAATACTATAAAGGTGGTTCAGTAAGAATGGGTAATTACACACCTTGTCCAGTTGAAGGTAGAGGAACAATAATGTTGAATAACCAGATAAAGTGTGAGAATGCTTATTGGGTAAATGGATTGAATTATGATATATTGAGTGTTTCTCAGTTGAATAATTTAGGTCACAAAGTTGCATTTGAAAATAAGAAGGCAAAAATCTTCAATAAATCTGGAAATCTGATTGGTACCGGTGAACAGACAAAAGGTAACTCATTCTATCTGAATGATACTGACTCCAATTGTTTGATTTCTACAAATGAAGGCATATGGTTATGGCACAAAAGACTGTGTCATGTGAACTTTGACAACATGATAAAGATTAGCAAAAAGAGAAATGTCAAAGGCTTACCGACGATGACCAAGCCCGACAATATCATGTGTAATGATTGTCAAAAAGGAAAAATGACAAAGTCTAGTTTCAAAAGAAAAACCCATACATGTGATGCAATTCTAGAATTATTCCATATTGATTTATGTAGACCTATGAGGACAAAGAGTTATTATGGAGATAGATATTTTATTTTCTTTGTTGATGATTACTCTAGAATGATGACAGTTATGTTTCTAAAATATAAATACGAAGCATTCAAGATGTTTAAATGGTATAAGGCTATGCTAGAGAAACAAAGTGGTAAGGATCTAAAATGTTTGAGATCAGATAGAGGAGGAAAATTTATATCAGATGAATTCACTAACTTTTGTAATGAGCATGGAATCAAAAGACAGGTCTCTGTACCAAGGACACCACAACAGAATGGAATTGCTGAAAGAAGGAACATATCCATAGTTAATAGTGCAAGGACACTAATGATAGAGAAAGGCATCACCCAAATCTTCTGGAGGGAAGCTGTCAATACTGCTGTTTACACATTGAATAGAGTACAATTGAAGAAAGACACCAAAAAGACACCTTATAAGTTATGGTACAGATACACACCCAATGTAAGCTATTTCAAAATTTTTGGCAGTCAATGTTATATCTTAAAAGATGATAGAAATGGAAAACTTGACTCCAAGAGTGATGAAGTAATTTTTCTAAGGTATTCTACCAAGAGCAAGGATTATAAATGTCTAAACAAAGCCTCTAACAAAATTATTGAAAGTGCAAATGTAAAGATAGATGAATTTACAGAGAAGAATGAACAGGAAAGCACTAAAGCACTAGAGGACTAAAATAAGTTCACTTACAATGAGGAACCTAACACCCAACCCTACCAACAATGTAGAGCTCTTGAGCAACAGTGCTTAATTCCAGAACAACAAAATGGTGCAACCAACGGTCAGGCTGCAAATATCGATGGTCAGGACAATGATCAAAATAATGTGCAAGGTGATGAAGAATAGAATGAAGGACAAAATGATGATCAAGCTGATAGACAAAGAGTTGTACCTATACTTGCAAGATATGTAAGAAAGAAGCATCTAGAGATCTAGATCATAGGAGATAAGAAAGATGGTACAAGAACAAGAAGTAAGTCTCTAAACTCAAGCTGTCTAATTTGTGAGTTTGAGCCAAAATCTATCAATGCTGCACTTGATAATGAAGAATGGATAAGTGATATGAATGATGAGATTGAGAAGATTGAGAAAAACAAAACATGGTCACTTGTGCCAAGACCAGATGACAATATCGTCATCGGTACAAAATGGATATTCAGGAATAAGCTGAATGAGAATGGAGAAGTCACAAGGAATAAAGCAAGACTAGTACGCAAGAGGTATGCAAAAGAAGAAGGAATTGACTATGGAGAGACCTTTTCACCCATTGCTAGGATAGAAGGAGCAAGAATATTACTTGATTATGCTACATATAAAGGATTCAAGGTATTTCAAATGGATGTCAAGTCTGCATTCCTGAATGGAATACTTGAAGAAGAGGTATACATTGAACAACTAGAAGGGTTTATTGATCCAAACAAGAGGGACATGGTATGTATACTTCACAAATCCTTGTATGGATTAAAACAAGCACCCCGAGCCTGGTATGAAAGACTTCATTCCTATCTAATAAGTATTGGATTTGTAAAGACTAGTGAAAACAATAATCTTTATTTGAAGGAAGATACTGACTCTAACACTTTGACTGCTGAGATATTTGTTGATGACATCATATTTGGAGGCAATGATATGATATGCAAATCATTTGCTAATGAGATGAGAAAATAGTTTGAGATGTCTATGTTTGGAGAGATCAAGTTCTTTCTTGGTCTATAAATCATGCAACAATGTGAAGGTATTTTCATTACTTAGTCAAAATACATTAAAGAGGTCCTGAAAATATTCAAGATGGAAGAATCCAAACCAGTTGGAACACCGATGGCTATTGGATGTAAGTTAACAAAGGAGGACAAGACATTAGAGGTAAATCAGACTTTGTACAAATCAATGATAGGAAAACTCATGTATGTGTTACATACTAGACCATATATTGCACATGCAGTAGGAATAGTTGCTAGATTTTCTGCTAATCCCAGGGAATCACATATGACTGCTGTGAAAATAATTCTAAGATATCTAAAGAATACCAAGGAATATGACTTATGGTACAAAAGAGATGGAAAATTTGAACTTCAGGTCTTTACCGATGATGATTGGGATAGAAATATTGATGACCGGAAGAGCACAACTGGAGGAGCATTCTTCATGGGAGATAGACTTGTCACATGGATCAACAAGAAACAAGGATGCATCTCACAATCTACTACAGAAGCAGAGTATGTTGCTGCTACTACAAATTGCTCAAATATTGCATGGATCAAACAGTTACTAGAAGGTATGCATATGAAGATCCTAGAACAAGTAATTATCTATTGTGATAATATAAGTGAAATTAACATTTCCAAAAATCCATTCATGCATGCCAAAACAAAGCATATTGCCTTCAAGTATCATTATTTAAGAGAACAAGTTTAGGAAAAAGAGGTGATACTTGAGTATGTGCAATCAAAGGAACAATTGGCCGATATCTTCACCAAGCCACTACCCAGGGATGCATTTGAGTACTTGAGAAAGAGACTAGGGGTCAAACCCTTGTCTACTGATCAGTAAAATGACTGTAGGCTGCATCAACCTACATATTATCAGTAATGTTGATGCAGGCAAAGACATGAATTTCAAAGCTACATTTATATACAGATAGGTATATATCAACACCAAGCACAAGAGCATATTGTTGTATTGCTGATGGAGAAGGGAAATTCAATGAATATATTATGGATAGAGACAAAATATTGCTTGACATTAATGTTAGATATCAATAAAATACTTGTTTGGCATTGCTGTTAAAGGGAGAGAAATTATCCATATTATCACACATTCTTCTGAAAAGGGAGAAAAGTATCTATTAGCACATTACTCCAACATGGAGAGATTATACTCTTAGGGAGAGAAATTGTATGGAAAGATTATACAAAGGGAGAGTTGCTGACAAGAGAAAAAGACATCAAAAGAGAAAGAACAGTCAAGGGAGAGAAATTGACACAAGGAAAGAACACAACACATCAGAAAAAGAAAGTTACGAAGAGCTGCAAGAATCAAATCTAAGCTTAAACAGAGCTTACCGATGGTCAGACATTTATCGGTTATCAAAAATAAAAATTGGTAGTTTGATGAATCTCAACTGTTGTATTTCATATTGTATTAGAAATAGTATAGTATGTTTCCATCAATGCCAAAGGGAGAGATTGATGACATGTAACCGATTGAATGTTTGACAATGTTACGTTGAAGATAATGCAAGGCATTAAATTAGTTAATGTATTGTATTGTCATTAATGTCAACATAATATAATCTGTATGGTCATGTAAACAACGCCAAAGACTTTAGAGAATCAAAGGAACCAAGGCTAAGCTATCAGTAATGCATAAAAATCAAGTATTCAATAAGTGACAAACAACACTGACGGAGTGCACCCGATAGACAAAGAAAAAGAACAAAGTTACAGTGATACCCAACAAGGAAATGCACAGCACTACCGATGAGCAGAGTCACCAATGTTGCCCTATGAGAAAAACAAAGAGTAACTTGACAGAAGAAAATATAGTGTTTCCCAATGGAAGGAGATCACGAAGTTAACTAGAGTCTCACCGATGGAACTGTCAGGTGTTACCGACAACTAACTGCAAAGGTGACCGACGGAACAGAGAGTTCAGAAAATGACAAAATATCTAGCTGGAAAAGCTAGATATAGACTTAACTGGTTGTCTACTTTGTTTTATTCAACCAGAGAAAAGTGATTGATTTAAAGCTAATTTTTAAAGTTGGCAAGAATATTTCTACAAGACAAATCAAGAGTTATGCTTTAAATCTAATTGGCTGGATTGTTTTTCACGCCAAGAATCAATAATCAAGAAATAATCAATATTATGTCGATATAAGAGACAAGCTTAATTAATTTATGAATGGGATTAAGGGGAGTGAATAAAAAGAGGATGCTGAAGAGAAATTGATGAAGAATTACTTCATGTAGTGCTGAGAAAACAAGCTGAAGGAAGAGCTAAGGAATTCTGCAGACACCAACGAACAATGAGCACAACATCATAAAGCAGAAAGTATGGAGCACAAAGGATTGAATTGATACATTGGTCAGAGAGGTAATGTACTTAAATAGATCTAAAAATATGCAATTCAAAGTTGCAATATGAATAGGTCATAGTGTTTCAGTTTAACCATTGAAGCATCAAGTCTCTTAACCGAGCAAGACTTAACTGTCTTCTATATATTGAGGTACATCTCAAGGAGTGCCAAAAAGGTTGATTCATGAAAGTAGCATTGGATATGCCTGATGCCTATTGATATTCTAAGAGAGAGGATGATTCAAGGATGGCATCATTAGATGCCCGATACTAAGTGACAACCTCTATGTATAAAATCCTCTAACAAGGTCACACTTAACAATGTGTTTGTAACCTTTAACAGGGTTGGCTCTTAACAACGCACACTTCAAAAGAGTGAAAATTTGGGGTACCGATCCCAGTGGTTTTTCCCTTAACATGGTTTCTATGTGTTATGTGTGTATGATTCATTTCTTTACTATTTTGTATCTTACATAATTCATTCTGGATTGATTGGTATACTCTGCTTATTTATTGAGTTTCGGTAAATAGTTATACTTCTTATTGGTAATCAAGAAAGAAAAGGATTGACAAAGCAAACTGATAGACAATAAATCATTATTAGTATTTCATGGCATGCATCTTGTAAGGACATAATAATCTAAGGTTTATTGATTGGTGGTTAAAGTTTGAAGGATAAATTTTTGAGGTCACTGATTTACCCCCCTCTCAAATATTACTAACAAATGAAGACCTCTTTCACTAGCACAATACCCTGGAACACATATGATGGGAATCTAGTGGGGGGTATTTTCCCTTCCCCTTACACTATAATAAGACAATGATTCAGTGGTTAACCAGGTGGGCCTCTAATTAAAAAGGTTGTAGTAAGGTTCATGCCATCTATCCAAACAGTTTGTACATTTTTGAGACACTTAAGTATCTATTTGACCATGCTGGATACTTAGGAACTTAGGCCTGATCTAGGCTACCATCAAAACACCTCCCCCAAGATTGGTTAGATTGAGACAATTCCAAGATTTATCCCATGTCTCATTTATATACCAGCAGAAAGGATTACTAGTTTGAGTTCATCCTCTGAGGAAGAAGCACATTCCCCAGACATGCCTCTGTAAGAAAATAAAAGGTTTTTGATCTAATAGAATGCGCAAGTGCACCAAAAAACCAAAATACATAGTTAATCAAATTAAGCACTAAAAAAAAAATGTTATCTAATCTAAATCATCCATATAAGCACACAAGTTTACTTTTAAGCACTAAACTAGGTGAGAGTTTGATTGCTCGATTTTATGCACCAAATCTAGATGTATTTGCTTTGTTCAATTCTTAACCACACGTCAATTTAAAGTGATAAATCATAACTAATTAAATGTTTGAAGATGTTAATTTGATGATCATCAAGCTACAGAAAGTTAATGCAAGATATTAAATCAGTTAATGTATTATATTTTCATTGATGTCAACTTGATATAATCTGATTGGTTATATACATAGTGTCAAAGACTTTAGAGAACCAGAAAGATAAAGGTTATGCTTTCAGTAATACATAAAAGATCAGTAATCACTATGATGCAGGAGCATCCTGGGTGTAAGAGCAATCTTGCATCACCCAAAAATATTTCTGTTTTTATATTCAATAAGGGCTATTTTGTGCAGAGCTGCTATTTATGGAAAGTTACTATTTTTGGTAA
>MU225240.1:11466981-11502809 GCA_018584345.1 Thuja plicata
AAATTATAGAGGGGGTCTATTCTCTGTGATTTTAATTTCTGTGAAATTATTTTGCAAAAATAATAGATCTTTTCAAACTGGTCTTTTATGATAAAATGGGTCCTTAGGGCACAAATTAAGGAATTATAATCTTTTTTTTTTTGCAAGTATTATTTGGCATAAGAAAGTTATAGTCCAAAATTCAAATTTTTCTAAATTTTTTATGATTTTTTATAATTTTGTTATGATATTTCATAAAAATTTAATTTTGGACACAAATCAGCATTTCTTATCAAAAAAGTTATATTTTTAGAAAGGTCTTGAAATTATACAGGGACTTTATTCTCTGTTATTTTATTTTTTCTGTTTAATATTTTCAAAAAAAGAAAGATCTTTGAAAAAGTTTTCTTTTTGTGTGTTCTTTCTTGATTTCTTGGGGATTGAGAAAATGACTAATGGCCAAGAGGATAATCAGACGCATACCAGGTGCTACAACATTAAGAGCTGCCAGAAGGAGAACCATCAACTATCAATCACAACGAAGGGCTATTCTCGCAATCATAGCTAAAGATCAAAGTGAAGCATACACAAGGTACATTGATTCAATTAAGAGATTCACAGGTAAGTATAAAGTCACCATTAATTTCAGCAATCTCAACAATCTCGGAGTTTCTGGATATTCTGCTGTTTTGGATTGAAAGCTTTCATTTATGAAGATACTAAACACTTTCTTTGACAGGTACAAATTGAGGAGGCAAGATAGCAATACAACTTAAAATTCATTCACTTGTCGATTTGGGTTTAAAAAGAACAGTGTTTGTCACACATCTCACATCTCACATTTCAAAATTGGGCTTAAAATTGACGTGGGGACTAAAATTGAACAAGGCAAAGAAATTCTCAATTTGGTGCATTAAAACTAAATAATCAATCAACACCTACTTTTGGGCTTAAAACTGAACACTTGTGCTTGTGTGGTGGTGTAGCTTAGTTCACATTTCAAATTTTCAGAGTTTAATCGATTTACCTTGTGTCTTGAGTTTTGGGCACACTTGCACAATCTGTTAGATTAAAAACCTTTATACTTTTTAGAAAGGCCTGTCCGGGGAATGCACTTCTTCCTCAGAGAATGACCTTAAACTGGTAATCCTTGCGATCGATATATAAACAAGGTGCAAACCAAAGTTCCATCTTATCTAGCCAAGCTCGAGTGCGGTGTGTTGATGATTGTCTAGATCGGGTGAATATCCCTAAGGAGCCAGCGTGGTCAACTAGGCTCTAAAGTGAGTCACACATGTACAAACTGATTGGATAGACACCACGAACCCTTACTACAACCTTGATAATTAGAGGCCAACCCATTTTACCTTTGAAAAAATACCTTATTATAGTGCAAGGGGTTGCAAAATTTTCCCCCAAAGATTTCCAACATATGTGTCCCACGGTATTTGTGTAGTGAAAGAGATCTTCAATCCACGACAACAATACCTGAAAATGGAAAAAACACGGGCACCTACGTCGTGGACCTTTGTTTCCTAGTAGTGTGACAATTGTTGTGTTAGCTAACAGACATTCAAGCATTGGGCCTATAACATTGTATTCTAAAGCCATTAACCTAGATTAATCTGATTGTTCATTGTTGAGACCTCGTGATAACCTTGCAACTTAAAAAAGTTGTAGAACATACACATTATCAGTCTTCATTCTTCAAAAACACAGTGTCTGTCGTGCTTGTTTCCTTGATCAGTTTATGAAAATGAAAAACAAAACATCCAAACTGTCAAAATGAGTCAAATGTGTTAAAGTATAGGGTTGTCAACGTCAACTATCGTGCAAATCAGAAGCATTGTTCCAAAATATCAAAATTATCAAGCAGTGATACCCATCTTTTAGTATTTTTTTGAGACTGTTCTTCTTTTACCACAATTGCCCATGTTGGGCTGCAATTGAAGGAAGTTGAATGCAGTTTAACTATTTATTGCAGCAATCGACTTGTTTATTATTGCAATTGGTGACAACGTACCACAATCGACTATACACTTTACCGCAATCGGTGGAGTTTTGCTGCACTTGACCAGATATATTTTACACCTATTTTAAGCCTAAAAACCTTGAGAGAACTCTTTATTTGGTGTCCAAAACTAGTGTCTATCCCAGGAAAATGCGAAGAACATTGTGTGAATCTCTAAACATTAAAGATCATCCCTTCTCTGAAAAGCACAATTATTGTCAAAAACATTGTTAGTTCGAAAGCTCAGACTCAAAATACCTTGATCTCATCATATCAAACATCATCATCTTTATCAAAGTGACTTTGTCCAAGGCAAAGGTTGACAAATCTTATCTTTTTACATCATCACCACTTTGAGATCAAGATATATCAAAATCTTTTCTTAGAATTACCCTTGTCCAAAACATAACTCGAACTTCCTTAGAAAGGATATTTTTCTTTGTTTGCTTTATATCACTTGTTTTAGTTACAAAATCTGGACCACACTATGTCTCAAACACCTCGTGGAGGGCCTTACACAAGGTCTAAGGATATAACACAACCTGATGAGTCATATATTAGTAGATTCCCCGGTTGGGAAATAGAGCAAGAGAATGATCCTTTCATAAACACCAGTTCTACTATGTTCATTGAACAACCTCATGGGGAAGCTCTTTTCCAAAATGTCACAAAAGAGGAACTAGAGGATATAGAGAAAGATACTTATTCCATACAAGTAGTTGACGCTATTGTAGAGAGGAATCTCGAACGCTTCTTAGCCATGCTGATAAAGAAGGGAGTCAAACTCCCTGCTGAATTCAGTGTATAAACCATATGGCCTGAAAACCCTCTCGCAAGTCAAAACACTACTCAACCTCCTTAGATACTGCCTGTTGTCTCTCAAATATTCCCACCAATGGTATTACCCACATTGACACAGACGATACCCAGTCAAACCAATGACATGAACCGGGCCATCACATCTTCCACTCGAAGCATGACAGGCTCGCAACTGAGTGCACTTGTGGTTACTAGTATGCTCCCACCTTCGGTCACATGGCCGAGGCAATCAAGCTCTCAAGCTACACCAAACATCAACTATTCTAAAACTATGTTGCTGCTGCAGTCAACTCATACTAGTCATGGGATCACCACCTCATGCCCACAGGGATCCATCTCTGTAGGTACAACTTACAGTCAATGCCCACCCAAGGCTACACCTTTGCCCATTTTGACATCAATCCAACCTCCGCAACAACAACCCCAGCTTCAGTTGCCTCAAATCCAAGCCCAGAAACAACAACCCCAGCTTTAGTTGCCTCAAAACCAACCCCCACAACAACAACCCCAGCTTCAGTTGCCTCAATTCCAACCTCAACAACAACAACCCTAGCTTCAAACCCAACCTCAGCAGCAACAATATCAACCCCAGTAGTATCAACCCCAGTTTCAATCACAATAGCAAATGCATCAAAGCCCACCATGGGCTACTCATGTGCTCCCATTTCCAAATCACTCGATGGGAAATCAATATCAAGTCCCCAGGATGAAATCCTATGTTCCTACTCAAGGGACACAGAGGCACAGCCTCATACCCACTATAGCACAGAGGAACGTCCTCACACATCAACCTTAATATCAAACGAACATGTTAATGCAAAAAATGCAAACCCTTCAAACCCAAATGATGGATATGCAAAATTAGGGGCAAACTAAATCCTACACCACAGAGGATTTATACCCATACCCCTTTGACCATTCTCTCCACATGTCTCTATTCCCAAATCATTTCTCGATACCAAAATTTGACAAATACAAGGGCAATACCAACCCTATTGAACATATTCAAGAGTTTTTTTCTAGTTGTGTCAAAGTCGCCCATGATGAGACATATTTATTGTGACTGTTCCCACAAAGCTTGGCCGAACCAACAATGAAATGGTTCTCACATTTACCTCATGACATTTAGTCTTCGGATGAACTGGCTGAAAATTTCATAGCTCACTTCCATCATAACATTGAGCACAAGGACCTTTGCGATATCAAATAGAAGGATGGAGAGTCTTTTGTGAAGTTCCTACAAAGATGGAGGAATATGGAAAACCGCATAACATATGATGTGCTCGAACAAGACCTAATAGTCATGTTTGTTGACAATCTAATTCCAGACATGTCATTCACAACAACAGAATTATAGTTAGCTCCGAACTTCACACAACTCATCGAACGAGGAGTTTGTTGTGAGTAGAACTTATTCAAATGAGGAATCCTTGTAGATCCAACACAAACAAATACAAACAAAAATTCAACGGACAAAGCTAAGTGGTGGAACAAAAACAAAAATGTCACTAGCAATGGTGTCATTGATGTGAAGATAGTCAACTACGCACAAACTAAGGTATCACAGGCCAACCAACAACTCACAAGGCCCACTCAATAAGAATACACCCAAAACCAACCTCCCCCAGTACAAGTGGCCGCTGTGTCAAACAGTCAACAATAGAATCAACGTAGACCACGGTTTCAATTCTAGCAATGAGATTTCACACCATTAGGAGAGCCGATAGAATTAGCTTTACGCAAGTTGATACAATCAAACACTATCACTCTCCCAGAAATTAGGGACTTTGAACAAGATGCAAACAAACCAAGGTGGTATAATGACAAGGATTTCTACGAGTTTCATCAGGTGAAAGGGCATAAAACATCTAACTGTTACCGATTGAAACACGCTATCCAAGACTTGATTGACACAGGGGCCATCAATGTGACAAATACCCAAACCAAAGGCACAATTGATCACACTATCTTCAATGATACCTTTCATGATCAAAATAAGGGAAAAGCCTCTGGGTCTGGTGGACAGACAAAACAAGTCAACTATACATATGCCAACAGTGATAATGTTATTAATTGCCTCAATCCTTTAGATAGCCATGTGGCTACAATCACTATCAAAGACCAAGGTAAAAAATGTGCTGTAATAATGCATCACACTAGAGTCATCTTACAAGGAGTACCATCCTTATCTACTATATCTGCCAATCCTAAAGCAAACTCAGATCCATAGCCAAGCATAGTGGATCAACTAAAGTGCACACTTGCCTAGAAATCCATGTTTGACCTATTACGCATATCTCCACAGCATAAATTGGCACTTGACCAAGCCCTTTAGAATGCATCTTTCCCAAGGGACATAACACTCGAGAGTTTCCAAATGATGGTTAACCATATAGCTACTAACAAACATGCCACATTCACAGACCGTGATGTGCTGCTGCATAAACCCCTGCATAATGACCCTTTACACTTACTAGTCTAGGTCCACAAAAGTGCTATTTGTAGGGTCCTTATTGATGGTGGAGCTGGGTTAAACATCTGTAAATTCAAGTTAATCAAGTAACTAGGCTATTCATAATCAAGCATTGATGTCACAAGGAGGATAAATATTAGAGCTTATGATGAAGAGGAAAGGTCCTCTAAAGGTATTATCATTCTACCTATCCGTATTGGTCTAGTGGTCAAAAACACTCCCTTCCAAATCCTAGACCTTGAGTTGGGATACAACATGCTACTAGGGAGACCCTGGATACATGAAATGCAAGCCGTACCTTTGACATACCATCAATGCATCAAGTTCCCACACCAGGGAGAGGAAATCATCATAGAGGGAGATCCCAATCCTTTCCAATACTATAATGCGGTCCAAATCAGCACTCAAACCAAGATGCCAGCATCCCATCCTCTTCAGATTCAAATCCTAAGGATGTCACACAGACAGCAGGAAAGATAGACATTAACCAAGATGCGAGTATCCCCTCCTCTTCAGATTTAAATCCTAAGGATGTCACATGGAAAGTGGGCAAAATATCCATCACTGACAAAGGTTGTGGTGAGTATAGATATGAAGAGGCTTTCACCATCACACACATGCCTCAGAGCCCGAGAACTTATGGCATGCCACAACCTGTTATTATAATAGAAACTCCATAGCTTATTCTATTCAGATGTCCGCCCACAACCTTCGTCAGATGGGGAGACATAGCAGAAGAAAATCCATTTGAACAAGATATCAGTACATGGTTATACCAAGACCCACAAGAAATAATCTGACAAAACCTACCCCTATTGAAATATGGTAATGGTTATACAATGTTACAAAGATTCAGGTATGATGGTACAATCGGCCCGGGGGCAAGACAACAAGGAATAATGGAATTGTCTCTCCCACCAACCTAGAGAAATAAGAGAGGGTTGGGCTATGGACAACAAAGAACTAGTCCTATGATCCAAGACATCCAAGTCGATCAGGAACAAATAGCAGAGATGCACCGGGGGCACAACACAGAACATGTCTTGATAAGCAACATATTAGCACAATTATTGCCCGCTGAAGAGGGAACTACACAAACCCGAATAGACCTCCACATAGAAATCAATGATAATAAAGGAAGTGAGACATCTAATGAGAGTTCTATTGAGAGTGAATCCCATGAGTATGAGTGGAGATCCCTTCACGACTCTGAACCATCGATCCCAGATTATTCCCCTCGGTCAGACACTATCATAAACCTAGAAGACTTATTTGACCAACTGTCCATTTTTGAACAACCCTACATGGATAAGCATGTCATTTATCATTCCTCCAGTGGTGCATCCACATCATAGTCCAGTTTTGTAGGAACCATATCTGTAGTCCCTTTCAACCAACTAGAGTCAAACAACCACGAAAGTATCTGTCTTGTACACCCAAAGCTAATAGAGTGGGATCAACAAGGACCCCCTGATTTAGATGTCTTCGAGAATGATGAGGTTATTGCTGATTTTATGGGAGTTAGGGAAGGCATTCCATCAAGAGACCATAAGGAAGGCTTAACCATTGACCTTGACAAAGCAACATATTTTGGGGAGGCAGATCCTCTTTCCAGTCCACAAAAGAAAAAAGAAGAAAAAGATGATAAAAAGCTAAAACAATACGTATCTTCTAACAAAAACCTCACTGAAATGCTAGAAGATGGAAAGAAGGAACTCCTCCCCTAGATAGAGGAGAAATTGACATTACTAGTAGAAGAAACAAATGAAGTCAATTTGGGAGATGACAAGAACCCAAAGAACATATACTTGGAAAAATCACTCACCCCTGAGGAGAGAGAATAGTTTATCAACTTCTTTAAAGCAAGAATGATCATTTTCGCATGGTCCTACTTGGATATGCCAGGATTAGATCTAGAACTCATGCTACATCATCTCCCGTTGCTACCCAACGCCAAACCAGTCAAACAAAAGCTAAGGAAGATGCATCCCCATGTTGCATTGTTAGTAAAGGCAGAGTTGAAGAAGATCCTGGATGCTAAGTTTATAAGACCTATACCATACACGGACTGGATATCTAACTTGGTACCAGTTACAAAGCATAGTGGTCAGATACGAATTTGTACAGACTTCAGGGATCTCAACATAGTTTGTCCCAAAGATGAATTTCCTTTACCCAACATTGATATGATAGTAGATCTAACCGCTGGACATCAAATGCTATCACTCTTGGATGGATTTTTAGGGTATAATTAGATAAGGATCACACCAGAGGACTAACATAAAATATCTTTCACATGTCCTTGGGGTACTTACTGTTGGAACGTCATGCTGTTTGGTCTCAAAAATGTGGGCGCAACATGTCAAAGGGCTATGACAACAACATTTCATGATCTCATCCACAAAACAATGGAAGACTATGTGGATGACATACTAACCAAGTAAATTCTTCACAAGGATCATCTACAAGTATTGGGACCAATCTTTGAAAAAATGCAGGAATACAAAGTTTGTTTAAACCCAAAGAAATGTGCATTCGGTGTCACAACAGGAAAGCTACTGGGGTTTATAGTGTCACATAGAGGCATCGAAGTAGACCCAGAGAAAGTCAAAGCAATATTGGACATGCCTCCACCATCGAACCTAAGGCAACTAAGAGGGTTACAAGGATGGCTCCAATCAATCAGGCGCTTCATAGCTCAGCTAGCAGAAAATTGCCACCCATTACAACATCTACTGCACAAAGACATCAAATTCATATGGACCGAGCAATGCGAACAAGAATTCCAAATATTCAAGGACTACCTCCTCAAGTCTCCTATATTGATGCCACCAGTCCAAGGTAGACCATTGCTTCTGTATATCTCAGCAACAGAGTCAACATTAGGTGTACTCTTGGCACAACATGATGACACAGGTAAAGAAAGGGCCATATACTATCTAAGCAAAACATTTCTCAACTATACACCAATTGAAAAGTCATGTCTTGCAGTTGTCTTCACTTCCCAGAAGCTGAGACATTATATGTTGAGTCACCAAACAATGTTGATCACGCATATTAATCCTTTAAAGTACCTCCTAAGAAAAGCAATGCTCACCGGATGACTTGTGAAGTGGGTAATGATCTTAAGTCAGTTTGACATTGAGTATGTAGATAGAAAGTACATCAAAGGGCAAGTGATCGCGGATCAACTAGCAGAGGCACCCATTTAGGACCATCAACCTATTATTTTTGACTTTCTTGACGAATCTATTATGACACTACAACCCGTGATCAAGGTATGGCAACTCTATTTTGATGGGTCATGCACGAACCATGGTGTGGGGGCATGGATAGTTTTTATCACTCCAAATCATGATACAATTCCAAAGTCTTACAGAATCAACTTCCCATGCACAAACAACATAGCAAAATATGAAGCACTAGTCATCGGTCTAAAGATAGCAATTCAATGGAGAATCAAGAACCTTAAGGTCTTTGGAGACTCGCAGTTGGTCATAAGTCAAGTAAACAATGATTATACGACCAAAGATGAGAAGCTCATACCATACAGAGCACAAATGGAAACACTACGCACCAAGCTCCATTACATCTTCTTCGAGCAAGTCCCACGAGCATATAACAAAGCTGCAAATGTGATGGCTACCATAACATCATTGATTGATATGCCAGGCAATGAAACAAGATTCTAGTTTCTAGTAGAGAAAATCTTGGTGCCATCACATCAAGCATCCATTAAAGAATTAGCATGTGTCCTTGTTGGTCCTGAAAACCCATGGTACCAAGATATCTATAAATACCTCCCAAATAATGTCTTACCTCCCAACTTTTCTAGGAACCAGAGAAAGTCCCTCATTTGCAAAGCCTCTAGGTATACCATCCTCTCAACTACTTTATATAGACGAAGTCTAGACGAAACACTACTACGATGTATCACTTCCATGAAATACCAGAGAGCTCTGTACGAGGTACATGAAGGAATTTGTGGAACCCACAAAGGTGGCAATAGCTTAGTTAAGAAGATCATCTGCATGGGATACTATTGGCCCACAATAGAGATAGATGCACATAAACATGTACAAAGGTGTAGATAGTGTTAGATTCATGGAGACCTCATCCATGCACCAACCCAGGAACTAAATCCTATCACATCACCATTGCCATTTTCCATGTGGGGTTTTGACCTAGTGGGCAAAATTACACCTTCTTCAACAAATGGACACAAATACATCACAACAAAAACAAAGTACTTCACCAAGTGGGTGGAAGAAATTTCTCTCACTTACATAACTAGAAAGCAAATAGGAATGTTCATACTTAACCACATTATCTGTCGATACAAGATCCCTCAAACTATCCTGATAGATCATGGTACACCTTTCCAAAACAAGGATGTTGAAGATCTATGCGAACAATTCCATATCAAGCAAGGGTTCTCCTCATTTTATTATCCTCAAGGGAATGACCAAGACGAAGCTACAAACAAGAAAATCTTGAAGAAAATAGTGAATGAATCAGGGTGAGACTGGCATTTACAGCTTAGTCCCGCATTATGTGCATACAGAACTAGTGTGAGAACACCTGCATGAGCCACTCCTTTCTCCCTAGTCTATGGATTAGAGGCGGTATCACCCCTCGATGTGGAAATTCCATCCCTAAGGATATCTTTGAAGAACCTGATTATAGATGAGGACTACAGAGTAGCAAGGCTCAATGAACTGGAGTTACTAGATTAAAGAAGACAACATTCCTTCAACCACTTACAAGGCTATCAGAATCACCTTAGAAGAAACTATCACAAGAAGGTGAAGCCACAAACATTTAAGGTAGGAGACCTTTTCCTCATGGAAAATCAAAAGAACCAAGAAGAAAGAGTCAAACCCAGAAAGTTTGAGCCTAACTGTCTAGGCCCATTTGTCATTATCAGCTCTACTGAGAGTGGGGCATTCATACTAGCAACACCAAAAGGATATCAGCTCCCTGGATACATCAACAACATGCACCTCAAGAGGTTCTACTCTTGAGGTCTCTATGGTTAAGGCACCTATCTACATATCTAGAAAATACCAAAAAAAAAACAATCAAAAAATACAAAATGTTACCTTGGTGAAAACCTGGCAAACAGGTGCCTTGGCGACAAGAAAAAGAATAAAAAAGAAAAAAAAGTAAAGAGAAACAAAATCGCTCTCTCAGTGAAAACCTGGAAAATAGGCACTATTGAGTAGGTACCTTGGTGAAAACCTGGTAAACAGGTGCCAAGTGATCAAATCCAACTTCACCATCAATGAACTCCAAAAGCTTGAGCACACTTCAAATGCAAGACTGAATACCCAAGCTATATACAGAAGCACATTCCCCTCTGAGCACCAAGCACTTATCCATGGTTATTATTGGTCCACCAGACTAGGTGGCGATTCTAAATGTCCTGAAGAAATCCAAAAAATTAGAAAACTCATCAAAAATCCTAAAAAGATCAAAATGTTCTGAGAAAATCAATCTTCATCAAAAACATTCAAAAAATTGCAAAATCCCAAGCAATAAAACCAACTTAGTTATCAAAAGAGAAAAGGGAGATCACGCCCAGTCAACCAATGTCACAATCATGAGCTTTGTGAATCAAGAATTGGTCTCATCTGACACAACTTTATCAATCTTTCAAACCTATCAGCAAGCAACTGGCGACCAAGCCAATCTATCAAATGTCACAATCATGAGCTTTGCAAACCAGCATGGGGCCCATCTAACACAGCTTGATTAGCTCCCAACGCAATCACAATCAATCAATCAAATATCAATCATCTTACATAGTGATGGATACGCTCAAACTAGATATGTCAGTCTTATATGAGTAATCTATTACTGAAACCAGACACACTCAAACAATCAAGCTTATCCAAAGGGTCAAACCAATCAAGAGAATCCAACTGCATCAAGAAACTAGCCAAAATGTTGACTAGGTCAGTCAAGTCGGTTAGATGTCAGTCTATATTTCATGTTTATGTTCTTACACTACTCCAGGATCCACCATGTGAGGAGAGTAGCTATGATAGATCATGACTTATTTTCTTTGATTGTTGTCTGTTGAATGTTCACTTTGATTTCAAGGCCATGATGATTTAAATGCGGTAGGCACTGTCACTTATCTGGCAGCCGCACAGTTCCACGATCTGAGTTTAACCTTGGGAAAGAATTGGACATTCCTTCTCTTTTATTTTCTTGTTTGGTTTATAGAGTCAAGAGCTCACAATGCTATTTAGATGGACTTCGAGTGTGTTGGAGTTCTATCTTGGTTTCTATGGTCTTTCCCTTTATGTTGCAATCAAGAGCTCACGATGCTATCCAAATGGACTCTAGGGGCGTAGGAGTTCTATCTTGTTTTCTTTGGCTTTCCCTTTCAGAAACAAGAGCTTGCAGTATTATACAGATGGACTCTGGGTGCATAGGAGTTCTATCTTGATATCCTTGTTGCAGTTTCTTTAGAGGACAAAGCGGTGTCTAGATGGTCAATATTTTGGTGCACTAGGTTCTCTTTCTATTCAATCTCTCTACTCCTTCCGCTATCAAGAGGTCATGGCGGTATCCAAGTGGTATGTGATCTGGATACATTGGACTCTCTTTGGAATTTTAAAAAATAAAAAAAAGATGCAATGATGACAAATATTGGAAACAGGGGTAGCGACTTGGGACACTCATCCTTTCTATCAAATCATATCTATCAAAAAAGAAAAAATGTCCTTTCTATCATTCCATATCTATCAATCAATCCCAGAGATCACATTCCAAACTAACTTCTTTCTAACTAACACATGCATTACTCAAATTTTGTGTATGGTAGATTGCATTCATTTATTGCATAAGAAAAATCCAAAACATGTGCATAGCAGATCATATAATCAATGCATCCATCATCAATAACATCATAACTAACATAGGAATGCATTCATCACCATCATATAGTGATTCACTTTTTCAACAAATTAAAGCTCATCTGACGCATGTTCTATGCTTAATTTGTTGAGGGGGCATATAGTCCACTTGCTATCACTGGGGCAGGATCAAATCTGAAAATTCTTTGACACACTGCGACAAGTCACATCGCATCAAAGAGGGGCAAATGTAGACACCCAAAAATGGACAAGCTTGCGACTTTACATTAAAAACACTAATTTTCATCTGTTAATTAATGGTTTTTAATCATTAATTAATCATCTATTTTCCTCTAAATTTATTCCCCAAATCATCTAATCAAATTTCCAAAATTAATTAGATAATTAATTTTATTTAATTAATTAACCTTAATTGATTAGTTACCATTAATTAATTAATTAATTAAACTCAATTTCCTATAGTTTAAAATCAAATATTTAAACTTACTAATTAAATTCTTCTAATTAAATTAATTTCAATTAAATTAATTTAATTTCATTCAATAAAGCAATTCTAAATAAAAAAGA
The DNA here is from genome assembly GCA_018584345.1 of Thuja plicata. Classification (NCBI taxonomy): domain Eukaryota; kingdom Viridiplantae; phylum Streptophyta; class Pinopsida; order Cupressales; family Cupressaceae; genus Thuja; species Thuja plicata. The sequence goes on from MU225240.1 coordinate 11,479,718, forward strand.
ATTCAATTATCTCACATGTTGAAAACTTTAATTAAATAAATGAATTAAATATTCATTTATCTTCAAAGAGATAACTCCAATCAGATCACATGGGTTACTCCACCCATCTCTCCAGTCCACATGGGTAACTTCACCCACCTCTCTAGTCCACATGGGTAGCTTCACCAACCTCTTCAGTTAAAAAAGGTAACTCACTATTAGCTCTTCAGTCAACCAAACTCTATCTCCTCTTTACCAAATGAAGAGGTGGAGTTTACTGATGGCTTCTCTAGTTCCTTTTGATCTCAACCGTTCATCTCCCTATCTCTGGGATTGATCTCAACCGTTCATTTCATCCCCAATTCCTATATAATAAACCCTTCATAAAAATTTGAAGGAACCAGGATTTTAAGCTCTCGTGCGCCATTACTATGTCAGTTTGGTTCTAGCATTCAAGCCATCTTGTGATCACACACACATTTCAATTAGCAAATTCTCGATGCTTCTCAAGTCATAGACACTGCCCACACCAATACTGAGCATCAAAAACAACGTTTCAGAAGGAGTAGAGAGAGACAATAGAAAATTCAAGCACTTTGGGGTTTGCATTCATTTGTTTTCGTTTCTTTAATTGTACATTTTATTGGTTATTCTTCAAGTTATTCATTTTAGTAGTATTTGTGTATTGGATTTATATCATTTGTAAAACCTTTGCTACTAACGCTTACCTTTGGAAAGCTTGGGAACCACGAATCACAAAAAGAGGCGTACACATAGTTGTGAATGGTTGCATTGGTTGAAACTTCCTATGCAACCACTCCTACAACATATTTATGGAAGGAGATGTAGAGAGTAGAGAGTTAGGAAGAGAAGGGAGAAATTAAATATGGAGAACTATATATCTTAAACTATTAGAAAGATTAGTGGGAGCATTTGGAGGATATCTCATTGATTGGAAGGCTTGAGGAGAATAGGCTTGGCTGGAGTGGAATTGGAATAGCTTCAAATGTTTCTCCTTAGGACTCTAGGTAGGATCTACCTAGAAAAGAGAGTCCTGCTCATGTGGTTGCTATGTTTTGATGTGGTTGCTTTACTATTTGCTATGTTTGTGTGATCAATGGAAATCTTTTGTATTATGTTGTCTGGTATGAATTAAATAATGAATGAATAAATTATGAAGATTAATGTTTATGAACTATTATTTATCTGTTCTCTTTATGGATTGTCACCTTAGAATGTATTGGCCTTTAGATAGACCCTCTTTCTGTTGACAATTATGCAGACTTCCGTCTTGAGTAGAATAATGTCTCCTAGTGGTCACCTTTCTGCACCTTGCACCTATGGGCAGGAACTAAGCAGATTTACCACAAAGGTAGGATGGGTTTGAGGGATTTTTCAAAAGGAGAACTAAGGGATCTCAACTGGGTATCTCTATGATTTTACTTTCCCAACCTCCATCTTATCCAGTTCTACTTGGAAGGTCCAATATGGAGGTTGCTGTCCGGAGTGCACACAGTCCTGACCACCTATACAAAACTAGGCACCACCTGCACAGGATGCATGGCCACCTGCATAGAAAGAACCACCTACACAGGTTGCACCACCTATATAGATTAGGTCACCACCTACGCAGCTTAGGTCACCACCTGCGCAGCTTAGGGTTCCACCTGCGCAGGACTCTTCCAGTTTGATTTTTAGGGTTTCCAAAAGGGTTTAGGGTTTGGTTCTTACCCAGGGTTGGCCCTAGAGGTTGTTCAAACTTGAAAAATACTTGATTTTCATTTGTATTATGTTTATGATCCTTTGGATACTTATCATAAGTTTTGGATGGTTTGGGAACCCTGATTGGGGTTAGGGTTGTTTCAAGTACCCTAGAGACCTCGTGTAACTTTCTTTATGTTCCACGTGGATGTTATGAAATCTTGTACACCTATGATAATTATCTTTATGTTTTTTTAGATTGTTAGAGGTAGGAAACCTAGGAGCACTAGGTGAGTGGCTCACAGTGGGAGTCGAGGCCCTAAGTGGCTAGTACCAGGGTAACCCACTGTGGAGTTTTTTAATCCAGTGATAACAATAATAATTTATGGGAAGGGAACTACACATTAACTAAGATAAGCCTCATCCATGCTGGTAGTGCTATTAAAGGCTACGGATGGGAGTGGGAGAAGGTGCTATTGCGATAGCACAATCAAACAGTCTCGTCCCTATGAGAGATGTTCAGTTCCGCATGTGCCTACTTGGGGGTCGAGGCCCAGAGTGGCTGACCAGGGTAACCCAAGGGGTTAGGGCTATGTGATGACACTCACCTAGCATGTCTTAGAGTTCCTACCATTTTGATTTATGTCTTTGCATTCTTCTTATGTTTTCAAATTATGCTTTGGGAAATGCACTAGCCTCTCCTTAGAAATGGCCTAGTTATCACCTTCTTGCATGGATCATGGTGTTTATCTCCTAGCATAGGGGAGTGGATCATTTTTGGATATCCACGTGGTTGGGTGGTAAATATTTTATCTAGGTATTGCTCGTAGAGTTGTGGATGGACCTTTCTTGTGCTTTCTTTGGATTTGTAGAAGATGAAGACTATCTTATTGTTCCTTGTTGTTAGCCATGTAATGATATTTTATTGATGTAACCTCCCAAGAGGAGATGAATGCAAATAATATTTGATATATTCCAAATTGATGTAATGGTATGGGTAGGTTTATAAAAAAGGGAAAAAGGGATGAATTATCTTTCCATGTAGAGAATGTATTTGATCATAAAAGAATAAATTTATGCTTATTGGAAAATATGTTAGAATTATGATACATCATGATGTTTAAAAGAGAATGAAAGAAATTGATATATATTGATATTGTAAATGCAATGATTACTTATTTCTAAATGGCATGGAATGGTTATTAGCAAAGTTCATTTCTTTATGCATACTTTCTTTAAAGTTTTGAAAGAAAGGGAATCTTGAATATTAGAAGTTAATGTGTAGGATGAATTAGATTGGTAGATTCTTATGTTATTTAATGCAATAGATAAATCACCATATCTTTTCATGAAAGTAAAAATTTAATTGTTAAGTCATGATCATTGGGGGAACCTAGGGAGAATTTGTAATTAAAATTTGTAACTTTAGAACTTCAAAAAAAAAGTTTGCAACTCTATAATGATTCTTAACTTAGTAATCTTTCAAGTTTCTTCCTAGTTCCCTAGCGGGGCATGACATCTTTGTATCAGAGCCCTAGGTTGCCACACTGGAACCTAGGGTATATCGGCTCATTAAGCTTAGTGTTTAAATATTTACACCCATAATTAAACCACGAACTCAGGATTGGGACTAGAACCTTTAGACTTATATTTTCCTTGTATAATCCAGGATGCCTCTAGTTACCCGTGGTAGAAGAGATGCCCAGAATACTCCTCCAAGGTCCCATCAGGAAGGGTCTGAAGAGGAAGAACAATTTGAGGAATAAGGAAATTGTTAACGATCTGATAGCCACGTAGGTGATTTTCAGGGAGCTCAGATGCACGAATTGTTGCAACAGATATTGCAAAGACTAGATGTAGGCAAGGATAGGGGTCATCAAGATGAGTCTTATGTCTCTCACCACCATGAGAGGGAAAGGGAAAGGATCCCTAGGAGAGGGAATCCCATGATAGAGGAGGATGCTTTGTGAGCTTCTCACATGTGGGATCTCCTTAGAGCAAACCCACCCCTATTTAGGGGAGCGCAGAGTGGTGCCACTGCTGAAACATGGCTACTTGATTTGGAAAGGTTATTTTCCATGCATCCATACCATAGTAACACCAAGGCTCAATTTTTCATTATTCACCTTAGGGAATTTTCCTCTTCTTGGTGGGAAACAGAGAAAGAGAAATTACACATTGACATAGCCACCTTATCTTGGGAGTTGTTCCTGGAACTCTTCAGAGCTCGATTTGTGTCTGACCACTGGAGACATGAGAGGGTAGAAGAATTTCTTAATTTAAAATAGTTAACCATGTCAGTTGATGATTATGAACAATGCATCTTTGAGCTCAAGACTTATTTTGGATATAAGGATGATGAAGCCATGCTTACACAACACTTCCTTAGAGGACTCAATAGTCAATTTTCTGGCCAAGTACGGGTCTTCGAGCCACAGTCCATTAATGAAGAAATCATTAAAGCTCAAATTGTTGAACAAAATGAAGCCTTAGGTTTGGGAGGTTAGATGTATAACCAAGGGGGTAATGCCCCTCAGTCTAGGTTAGGGTACAAAGGTAATCAGTATCAAGGATCATTCGACCCTAAGAACTATCCTTCCTCATCTAAGGGTAGTCAAAACCCACAAAAAAATAAATTTTCTTATAACAACAAAAATAGTGGGTCTCAGTCTGGAAACTCCCACAACTGGTAGCATAATAGACGCCATTCAATTCCTCAACCAGCACAAAGTACACAATAGAATGGTAGTCGAGGCAGTTTTCAACAGTCAAGTGCTCATGGCTCTAGGAAGAGCTTTGTTAGGAATACAGGGTGTTACTCTTGTGGGCAACATGGTCATATTGCAGTAAACTGTCCTTAGAAATCAACATTGTCTTCTAGTTATAAGAAGGCTACCTCAGAACCTATCGTAGGGGATGCAGGTAGATCCCACAGGGTGTTTGCCATGTTGGATCAGAAGCAAGCAGAACATAAGGGTTCGGTCATCGAAACCTCAGGTTTGTTAGGGGTATTTCTACCACTATTCTGTTTGATTCATGAGCCACCGACTCCTTCATTTCACCTTCTCTAGTTACGCAATGTGGGCTAACAGCAGTAAGGCAGGAAGATAAGTGGTAGGTTGAGCTAGCCTCTAGGGCAAGGATAGCCTCCAATTCTTGTGTTTGGAATTGTGAGTTAGCACTCAGACCTTTTTCTACCCTTGTAGATCTTCAAGTAATTCCCTTAGGCTCTTATGGGGTAGTCTTAGGGATGGACTGGTTAGAGGCTCATGAAGCCATCATAGATTGTAAAGAGAAAAGAATCCAGTGTTCTAATGATGCAGGACAAAAGAGGAAGATTGTTGGGGTTCAACAACCCATCTCCCTCCGTATGATATCCGCAATGCAACTCAAGCAGTGTATGCGTAAAGGTTTCTAGTTGTTTGCAGTCTTAGTTAATGATGTTGGAAAGTTGACTCCCAAGGAGTATATGGCTTATTTTGTGTTGTCATTATGGCAACAAAGTCATATGAAGTTTTGACAGTAAACTATAAAGTGAAAATTGACTAAGTGTAGAAGACAGAGAAGAACAGTGACTTGCAGTTGATCAGGGCATCATCACACATGCGTACAATCACATCAGGGTATGCATGTTTAGACTTAAGCTCTATGGTATGTTTTTATGCTTATCCTATACATGCATGGTACAGAATTGTGGTACAAACAAGTTACAGAAAGAACAAGTACACTAGCAGTCCAGAATATAGAGTATGAAGCTGACTTCATTATTTTGATTAGCGTTTAATATTTTGTTATGTAAAGGCTAAGTGCCTATTGTAATAATTTTTTTATCATGTATTAAACATTGTTATAAACACACTTAAGCCAATTTGTTTGGAAGCATTGTGAATGTTGTTTTTGGGTCAACTAAGTTCTTGTTTATAGTCACGTCTATTCAGGCATAAACATATATATATATGCAATGTAAAGATATATTTGAAGTGTTGATGAGATAGTTATAGAAGTCATATAAGAAAATCAATATGAAGATATCAGAATGAGATAGAGCCCTTAAAGAAGATAAGAGCATAAGCACATAACTGGAACTGATTAGACATCTGTGTCACATACATCAGTTCACTTTTGGATATAGTGCATATCTATTCACAAGAGGTTGTAGCCTTCTTTCTTATTAAGTAGTGAGCTCTTGGATAGTGAGTCCTCACCCCTAAAAAGGTTGTTTGTAAAAGACTCCTAACAGGGTCAGACCCTTAACTAGGTCATTGTACTTACATTGTAAAGACTGCTCCTAACAGGGCAAAGGAACTTTAACAGGTTCATTATACTAGTAGAATATTTGTGGGTACTAATTCCCACCGGGGTTTTCCTCTAACCAAGGTTTCCCCATAATCATATTGTGTGTTATGAGATCTTGTCTTAAGCTTCAAGTGATATCTAATTGATTTATGTTTAAAGTGCTGAAATTGAATAATTAGCTAAACACTAATTCACCCCCCCATCTCACTGTTTCCAACAATTAGTATCAGAGCCCTGGTCCTCAGAAAGAAAAGTTTAACCACTTGAGGATATCATGGATTCAGCAGAAGTCAAACATCTGAAAAAGAATCTTGAAGTAGCCCTTGAAGATCTAGATAGATCTGAGAAAGAAAATGAAGAACTTAATCTAAAATTTGATGGCTCACAAATGCTTATCAAGAAACTAAGGAAACATCTAAAAGATTTCTCTACCAATGATTTGAAACTGAATGAAGAGAACATGTCTCTAAAAGATAAGATAGAAGAATTGAATGATCATTTAACTAATAGCCTAACAGCTATTGAAGAGAAGAGAAAAGAGAATAAATAGTTAGATGAAGAACTCATGCAAGCCAATATGAAAATCTTGGAATTGGAAAATATCAAGAACAAAATTGAATCCGAATTATCAGGAGCAAAAGACAAGATTGACAAACTACACACAAAAACTGATTTAATTCAATCACAGCTTTATGCAGAAAAAAGCTGAAAGGTGATACCACTAGTATGGGATATAGTATAGCTCAAATTGAGATCAACTCATTACAAGAAAGAAAGAAAGCTCAAATAGAATCTTCAGAAGAAAAGAAAAATGAGAATCATGACGAGACCAAAGTAGAACCACCAAAAGATAAGCACAAGGCAGCCAACTGTACTTTCTATTCTTGTAACAAGCATGGACACTTGGAAAGGGATTGTAATAATATAAGACCCTTCAATGGTTACTGTTACTCCTACAATAAGTTTTGTCATAGGGCTATTCATTGCAGAACAAATCAAAGAAATCAGCCACAACTGAACCAAAGGAATCAAACTCAAGTCAATAAGAGAAATCAACCTCAAAGAAACTTGTAGAACATTACATGTGAGATATGTAATTACAATGGACACACAACCAAGCAATGCAGCATGATGAGTAACAACATCATACCTCCTATCATTTGTCACCCATGTGGAAAAGCTGGACACATCTCAAGGTTTTGCAGATCAAGAACAAAAAGACAAGAGAATCCTAAGAAGTCTTTGTTTGAAGAATCAGGAGAAGTCAAGTTTTTGGAAGCTAAAGCTAACTCAGATAAAATATGGGTTGAAGTGAAGAAGGATAATGAAGAGAACAAGGTAGCAGATGCATCCTTAGTGGACGTACCTTCTACTTCTAAATAGTTGACCCTCATGGTCTTAGGGGGAGCTATTTTAGCTGTCACCTGCATGGTTGGTATACTCACCTCTGAGTATGCACCTATGGATTCATGCATGTGATCAAGAATTAAGGTTGTATGCATTTATGCATTGTGTTTACTTCATCCAGAACAAAGTTTGAAAATCTCTCTATAAACTGCTTTACCACAACGAGCATTAAATGCAATTGATCTTTATATAAATTGGCAAAAGATCTTAAAAACCTCACTTTGCATTTGAGATTGAAGCATTCAGAATGAAGATAAGCATCAAGCATCAAAGACCTATAGCTTAAAGGATTAGTTGGTTGTGAATGGATTAATGATTGGATCAGAACCCTAGCAGTCGTGTCATTTTAGAATCATTGTGAAACCCTACTTAACCTAGTTGCAAGTAAGTATGGTAACCCCTATTGTATTCGACATTGCTGAGAGGAAGAGATTTGTATTTAAGAAGCATCCATTCAAGTCCATGCTGGATGATGTCAAAGGAGCATTCTCTAGGACTCCGCTTGGAGTCGTACATGTAGAAGACATCCGCGCGTATGTTTATTGCAAGAAGGAAACAGTTGGAGACAACAACATTGCATCTGTCATGGGTTCTATGATGAAACCAGACTATACATTCAAGGATGAATATGCACATCTCACTGATAACCCTATCTTTGAGTATTCCAATGTGCACAAGTTCTATGAGCCAGAATGGGTGAAGATATTACTGAGCAGGATACATGATGATCTATACTGGATAGGTGAGATTCCTGTCTGCATCACTGCATATCTAATTCATGAGATGACTGGAATTCCCAAGATTGGACCAAATCTTCCTACTGGAAAGGCTGTCAAGAAATAGGTTGAACAAGTCTGCTTATCTAGAAGTGATAGGCGCGACATGACTGTTGATCCCATCAAGGAGAAAGACATAAAACTACTCACTATGATACTTGGATACAAGTTTCAGCAAGCAAGTAGATTGAATAGTGTGTCCGTAGCAACAATTCTGGTAGCAATAAGGATAGTAAGAGATAACACTCAATACAATCTTTGTGAATTATTGCGTGCACAATTGATAGAGAATATCAAAGCCATTAAGCATGACAAGTGAAAGATATTTAGGTTTGGCTCTTTGATCATCTATTTGTACTTCCACATTGTTGGTAAAGTTGCAAATCTTTACCTTGATAGGAACAAGCCTACTATGTCTCAAATATATCTAAAATCTACATCAAAGAGTAGTGCAAAAGACTCTATGGACATGGATATCAAAACTTTCAGGATCAAGATGCAGAAGAGGTTCAGGATACTTGAGAAGATATTTGAGAAATACAAAGACACCATATGCTTCATGGTAGAAACTGATTGTACTTGCATGGAGGTAGTTGAGCCTAAGACAAAATGGATTCACCCTCTTGGTTATGAAGTCGAAGAACATGTTTTGGAAGGTTATGCACAAGTCCTCCTATCTACGCCCAAGGATCCCAATGAACCTAGATGGGGCACTTATAGAGAAAAGACAAATCAAGTTGATTCTATCTTACACAGTGCTGAAAACAAAAGGAAGGCATCAAGGATTACCTCAAATATCCTAAAAGTTCATGGTGTCACACAAGAAGATCTTGACAGAGATAGAGAAGCTAAGATTGCCAAAGAACTTGAGAAGACTCCCACAAAAGTTAAAGTAGAAAAGACTGATGATATGCCTAAGAAGAAGAAGAAGAAGAAGAAATCAAATGAAGATACATCTGTGCCATCAACTACCATTGATCTGGAAGCATCTCCACCATCAGTACCTAGCAATATGGCTAGAAGGAAGAAGCAAGTTCCCACAAGTCATCCATCTTCAAGAACTACAAGGAGCAAGGTAAAGAACACACAAGCCCCTCCTGAGGTAGGTTTCAGACCTAGTCTTAATGTCTTAAGGAACATAATTGTTAATGAAGGAAGACTAGAATCTCTCAAGAATGTATATGACAAATATCAAGAGATAGACAAATCAGAGATTCATTCTATGATCATCTCTCACATGATAAAGTTCAAAAGGACAATATTGGAACTTAAAAATGTCATACCGTACAAGGTATGGAAGATACTTGATATGTTAAAGAGGCAAGCAATTGAAGAGGATATGAGGAAAAGAGAAGAAACATTGGATAGTCTTCTCCCGGTGTGCTCGCATGATGAGAAAGTCATTCTGTTGGATTTAGTAAAGCCGCACCTAAGAACCAAAACAAGAATCCTCCATATCATGAACACGGAGTATGATCTGGTTGGTGAAGAGACTCATAAATCTTTTGAGCAGGTATTTCTAGATAGACATATGTATCCATCAATGACACCTACAGCTAAGGTAACTCTAGTTCCTCCTAAACAGGTTACAAAATCAATAATTTAGAATGCACCTAAGACAGGTCCATAGGTGTCAGCGCCCTCAGTCTCAATAACTTCTGCTACAACAAAAGATTCAGGGGATACTATAGTAATTGATAATATCAAGATATCCATGACAGCCTCTAATAATGATATGGACAAAGTTGATAAAGCATTTGTAAGCACTAAAGAAACAGAGGAGGTATGCACCAATGACACATCCTTACAACAAGATAAAGTCCCCCCTAATGATTCAATAGATCTGAATAAAGAAAAAGACAATGAAAATAATGAGATACCAGCTATGGAAATCCCAGTAAAAAGTGAATGCATGGATACTAGTTAGAACGCTACATTCACACCATCCATTCCACCATCTACCTCATTGTTGTCAAGTTTAACTCCTGATTGAGCAAGTCTAGATGCATGGAGAGAAGAAGATTTAATAAAGATCAGTGTGCTAGCCATGGAAAAATCCAAAGAGAAACAGGTTATAAGAAACCCTCTCTTCTCAAAATTAGTAAACATTTTGAATGACCTAGTACCCGTGGACAAGAAAGTAGCAAAAATTCAATCAGTTGATGATGTAGACAACATCCTAACAAGCTTCAAAGCACATTTTACAAGCTTAGTAGACTCAGCCACGAGAATTGCAGAAGATGAGTATACAAAGGAAAGATTAAAAGAACTAGTAAATAACTTTACCTTAGATCTAAATTCATTAAAGATTGGTCAGTCTATGTTGAAAGAACTGGCAGCAAAAGGCAGGAAGGTTATAGCAAACTGCATGAACATATGCAAACTCACCTCTGAACACATCAAAAAGATAGAGGAGGTAGATATTTTGGTTGATAGTTTTAGAAAATTAGTTGAAACATCCATGCAAGACATGAACATTTGAAACAATATCTATCAATTTTAACTGGACAAGATAGAAAAAGCTAAAATGGAGATCAGTAAGATAAGGATCAGACAGACTCAACTGAGAAATGCACTTGCACCCTCCTTAGCAGTTTTGGATGAGAATATCAAATAGATTGATGCCACTATTGTCACGTATGATCAAGGTCACTGCATGGACCTGATAAAAATGGAGAAGCTCACTTATGCTCTATGCGCGCATCTCCAAACATTTGATGCAATGAAGGCATTCTTGCAGCAAGAGATGAAGAATCTTTAGATTGTATATCCAGATGTATACATGGAGTGAGTATGTAGAAACTTACAAGTTTTTTGACACCTTTGTCATTAATTTCAAAGGGGGAGTAATGTATATAATTAATAAAGTATATATGAGAGTAATGTATGTATATGTTAAAAAGATAAGAATATACAGTTTTTGGGTGTTAGTAAATTTTGAGTAACTTGGCCACATTCCTTTGTTGCCATTAATGACAAGGGGGAGATTGTTGGCAAGTTGACTCCCAGGGAGTATATGGCTTATTTTGTGTTTTCATTATGGAAACAAAGTTATATCAATTTTTGACAGTAAACTATGAAGTGAAAATTGACTAAGTGTAGAAGACAGAGCAAAAAAGTGACTTGCGGTTGATCAGGGCATCAACGCACGTGCGTACAATCACATCAGGGTATGCACATTTAGAATTAATCTCTATGGTATGTTTTTATGCTTATCCTATACACACATGGTATGGAATGATAGTACATACAAGTTACAGAAAGAACAAGTACACTAGTAGTCCAGAATATAGAGTATGAAGCTGACTTCATTATTTTGATTAGCGTGTAATATTTTGTTATGTAAAGGCTAAGTGCCTATTGTAATAAGTTTTTTATCATGTATTAAACATTGTTGTAAACACGCTTAAGCCAATTTGTTTGGAAGCGTTGTGAATGTTGTTTTTGGGCCGACTAAGGTCTTGTTTATAGTCATGTCTATTCAGGCATAAACATATATATATGCAATGTAAAGATATATTTGAAGTGTCAATGAGACAATGAAAGAAGTCATATAAGAAAAGTAGTATAAAGATATCAGAATGAGATAGATCCCTTAAAGAAGATAAGATCATAAGTGCATAACTGGAACTGATTAGACATTTGTGTCACATACAACAGTTCACTTTTGTATATAGTGCATATCTACTCACAAGAGGTTCTAGCCTTCTTTCTTATTGAGCAGTGAGCTCTTGGACAATGAGTCCTCACCCCTAATAGGGTTTTTTGTAAAATACTCCTAATAGGGTCAGACCCTTAACTAGGTCATTGTACTTACATTTTAAAGACTGCTCCTAACATGGCAAAGGAACTTTAACAGGTTCATTATACTAGTACAATATTTGTGTGTACTAATTCCCACCGAGGTTTTTCTCTAACCAAGGTTTCCCCATAATCATATTATGTGTTATGAGATCTTGTATTAAGCTTCAAGTGATGTCTAATTGATTTATGTTTAAAGTGCTGAAATTGAATAATTAGCTAAACAAAGATTCACCCCCCCTCTAGTGTTTCCAAAAAATGACTTGGAAGAAATGGAAAGTAAGAATGTGACTCTTGATCACCCCTTACTTTAGGAATTCACAGACATTTTTCCCAAAGAAATTCCTGGAATGCCTCCTAAAAGAGACATTGATTTCAGAATAGAGCTTGTGCCTAGAGCAGAACAATTATCTAAAGCTCCATACCTCATGATCACACAGGAACTTGGGGAACTTAAGTTGTAGTTAGAAGAAATTTTGGGAAAAGGGTTCATTAGACCCAGTGTTTCCCTATAGTGTGCTCCAATAGAATTCGTTAAGAAGAAGGACGGGTCTCTCCGATTGTGCATTGATTATCGACAACTTAATAAAGTCACCATTAAGAATCGATATCCTTTGCCCCGCATCGACGATCTATTTGATCAAATGAAAGGGGTAAAAGTCTTTTCAAAGATTGACCTTAAATCAGGCTACCACCAATTGAGATTCCATGAGGTTGATATTCACCATACAACTTTTCATACCAGGTATGGTCACTATGAGTTCACGGTAGTACCATTTGGGCTAACCAATGCTCCCTTTATATTTATGAGCTTGATGAATGGGGTGTTCATAACCTATTTGGACAAATTTGTGATAGTATTCTTGGACAAAATCTTAGTGTTCTCCAAAACAATTGAGGAACACGAAGATCATCTTCGCCAAGTGTTGCAATGTTTAAGAGAAAACCAACTTTATGCTAATCCAGAAAAATGTGAGTTTTTCCAGACAGGGGTTAAATATCTGGGGCATGTCATCTCAGGGAGTGGTATTGTAGTTGACCCAATAAAGATTTAGGCTATAGTAGAATGGTCAACTCTGAATAATGTCTTTGAGGTCTGCAACTTTATGGGTTTGGCAGGGTATTATCAGTATTTCTTCAAGGGATTTTCCCAGATAGCTTACCCTATCACTTCCCTACAGAGAAAAGGGAAGAAATTTATTTGGTCAGATAAGTGCGAGGCTTCCTTCCAATGTTTGAAAGAAAAGCTAACCAGTGCACCCATCTTGACAGTTCCAGAACCCTCAGGAAATTTTGTGGTTTGTACTGATGCTTCTCTAGAAGGGGTTGGGGTAGTCCTTATGCAGAAAGGACAAGTTATCTCTTATGAGTCTTGAAAGATAAAGGACCATGAATTTAACTACCCCACCCACAACCTTGAATTGGCAGCAGTTGTTCATGCCTTACTAAAATGGAGACACTTCTTGTTAGGGCATAATTTTGAACTCCATACTGATCACTGTAGTCTTCAATATATTTTCACTCAACCTAACCTCAACGCTAGAAAATGTAGATGGATGGAATTCTTATGTGAATATGATTTTGAGGTTAAGTATATCAGGGGAAAACAAAAGTTGTGGCTGATGCTCTGAGTCGGCGCATGCATGCCTTGTCAGCACTCTCCCTCAGCATGGATTTGGGAAGCCGAGTCCATCAAGCCCTCACTACAGACTCATGGTATAAGGAAGTTAAGGAAGAAATGGAATCAAGAAGACCACTAGAGGGGTGCTTCTTAGGATATTCATTAGACCCCAATGGGTTGCTACGACATCAGGGTCGAATCTATGTGCCCTTATTTGGTGACCTTCACACAATTATCTTATTAGAGTGCCATAGAACACCATATTCAACACATCCAGGAGTGAAGAAAATGTTTTCTGACCTATGTCAGTTGTACCATTGGTCAGGAATGTAAAGGGATATAGAAGATTACGTGGCAAGGTGTCTAGAGTGTCAGAGAGTGAAGGCTGAGCATCAACATCTGGCAGGCCTTCTGCAACCCCATCTTGTTCTAGAATGGAAATGGGACATTATCTCCATGGATTTCATTGTAGGACTTCCTGTTACCCCACAAAGACATGATTCTATCATGGTTACGGTTGAAAGACTTACAAAGGTAGCCCATTTCACTCCCATGCAGTCCTCATACACAGCAACATCAGTAGTTAGAGTATTTTTGAAGGACATAGTAAGACTTCATGGAATCCCTAGAAAGATTATTTCCAATTGAGATCCAGTCTTCACATCCTCCCTTTGGAATTCCCTCTAAGAGGCATTAGGGACTCAGCTCAACTTTAGTTCAACCTATTATCCAGAAAACAATGGGCAGACTGAGCAGGTTAATCAGGTTCTTGAAGATATGCTCAGGATGTATGTTATGGATAGGCAGACCCTTTGGGAAGATTACTTATACTTGGTGGAGTTCTCTTATAATAATGGACACCATAGCTCCATCGATACGTCCCCATTTCAGGCCTTGTATGGCCATCCTTGCCGCACCCCTTTGAGCTAGGATCAATTGGAAGACATGGTACTCCTTGGTCCAAAAATGTTACAAGATATGGAACAATAGGTAGAGCAGACCAGGGAACACATTATTACACCACATGATAGACAAAAGAAATATGTAGATGCTCACAGAACTGATGTACATTTCTCTTGCGGAGACAAAGTGTTCCTTAGGGTGCGCCCGCAAAATAGTCTTATCCATTATAGAAAAGGCTCTAAGCTAGCACCCCAATTTGTTGGTCCTTTTGAAGTCCTTGAGAGGATAGGACCAGTTGCTTATCGACTTTCCTTGCCACCCAGCCTCACTTGTATTCATGATGTATTTTATGTTTCTGTACTTAGAAGATATAGTCCTGATTTGGCTCATGTCCTGTACTAGAATGCTTTACAGGTAGCAGACGGGGTAGCTGGCTTTGGAGCCTGTACGTATCATACAACAACGACCTCTAACCCTCAAGGGTCATACTATAGATTAGGCAAGGGTTCAATGGGATCCTAATGATGAAACCTCAGCAACTTGGGAGGATGCTACTAAACTTAGAGTTCATTATCCTTATCTATTTGTAGGCTTCCAGGAGTAAGCCTAATCCTAGGGGAGGAGGATGTAATACCCTCTTAGATGACTATGCTATTATTTTAGATTGGATATTTTGACATGGACTATATAAATTTAGTTGTTTACACTTTGATAGGTCTAGATGATATTATGCTTAGCTAGATGTTTTGATATATGTATTTATGATTAATGTCTTTATGAAATGAATTATTTATCTTCTGCTTGCATATGAAATAAGAAATGGAATTCTAATCTTTCCCACTTATTATGCTATATTTTGAATAACATGTTCACATGAATTATCTATGATGCTTTATGCTTGCATATATGTCTGATGTGTTTTCATGACCTAGGACGAAGTCGTAGTTACTCACTTAGCTGAGGTCCACACGATGTATCGATCCTGGTCATTTATTTGCAATGTCTTATATATGTATATTTGTTTCTATGCACATGTATCTCTCCTCGGTGATGCAGGATTGCAGGTGCCGAGCATTGTCTCCACCTGGCTCCATAGGTCTGAGCATGCTCTCTAAATCCTCGAATGTTGTTGTGACGGAGATAACACCTGGTCCTGCAAGACTAAGCCTAGCCTTGATCCCTGCTCCTGGGTTGGGTCATTTTGGGGTTTGTCCTTTGTTTTTGGATTGATGTCCATTTATAGATGCTTGGTATTTGATCATTGTGGATATTCATTATAGTCCCTAGGACTAGGTGAATATTATTTTGTGGTTAGATTACTGGTTAGTAATAAATTGATGGTATGATGGAATTAAATACATGGTAATAAGCCTTTTCTAAGTGTATTCAGTAATGCATGATTATAATAATAATATTTTCATGGATATATATACACATAGGCATATGGGTGAACACATATGCATATGTCTATATATATGGTTTTATAAATGTTTTAATATAGGTGTGTGTTTATGTATTTATTTATTTGTGTGCCTTTTTATTTTTAAGAAAGAAATTAACTATTATGTGAAATTATAACTAGATTTATAATTATTCCTTTGAAAGAGAAAGTAACTAATATTTCTCTAAAGGTGAAAGTTAGAACAAAATAAAAATAAATTACTTAAAGCATGAAATTAAAACAAAATAACAAAGGTGGTAATTTAACTAAAGCCTTCTCGAAAACCACCTACATATTAATTTATCTAAAGACTATTAATGTCCAAACTAATAACAAGAAGATAGTTGTGAATGGTTGTATCGGTTGAAACTTCCTGTGCAATCACTCCTACAAAATATTTATGGAAGGAGATGTAGAGAGTAGAGAGTTAGGAAGAGAAGGGAGAAATTAAATACGGAGAACTATATATCTGAAACTATTAGAAAGATTAGTGGGAGCATCTGGAGGATATCTCGTTGATTAGAAGGATTGAGGAGAATAGGCTTGGATGGAGTGGAATTAGAATAGCTTCAAAGATTTCTCTTCAGGACTCCAGGTAGGATCTACCCGAAAAAGACAATCCTGTTTATATGGTTGCTATGTTTTGATGTGGTTGCATTACTGTTTGCTATGTTTGTGTGATGAATGGAAATCTTTTGTATTATGTTGTCTAGTATGAATTAAATAATGAATGTATAACTTATGAAGAATAATGTTTATGAACTATTATTTATCTATTCCTCTTTATGTATTCTCACCTTATAATGTATTGGACTTTAGATAGACCCTCTTTTTGTTGACAATTATGCAGACTTCCGTCTTGAGTAGAATAATGTCTCCTGGTGGTCACCTTTCCGCACCTTGCACCTATGGGAAGGAACTAAACAGATTTACAACAAATGTTAGAATGGGTTTGATGGATTTTTTGGAAGGAGAACTGAGGGATCTCAACTGGGTATCCCTCTGATTTTACTTTCTGAGCCTCCATCTTATCCAGTTCTACCCGGAAGGTCCAATCTGGAGGTTGCTGTCCGGAGTGAACACAATCCTAACCACGTGCGTAGAAATGGGCACCACCTACATAGGATGCATGAAAAACTATGTAGAAAGAACCACCTGTGCAGGTTGTACCACCTATAGAGATTAGGTCATCATCTGCGTAGCTTAGGTCACCACTTGTGCAGCTTAGGGTTCCACCTGCGCAGGACTCTTCTAGTTTGTTTTTTAGGGTTTTTGGAAGGGTTTAGGGTTTGGTTCTAACCCGGGGTTGGCCCTAGAGGTTGATCAAACTTGTAGAATACTTTATTTTCATTTGGTATTATGTTTATGATCCTTTGGATACTTATCATAAGTTTTGGATGGTTCGAAAACCCTGATTGGGGTTAGGGTTGTTTCAAGTACCCTAGAGACCTTGTGTAACTTTCTTTATGTTCCATGTGGATGTTATGAAATATTGTACACCTATGATACTTATATTTATGTGTTTTGAGATTGTTAGAGGTAGGAAACCTAGGATCACTAGGTGAGTGGCTCACAGTGGGGGCCGGGGCCCTAAGTGGCTAGTACCAGGGTAACTTACTATGGAGTTGTTTAATCCAGTGATAACAATAATAATTTATTGGAAGGGAACTACACATTAACTAAGATAATCCTCACCCATGCCGGTAATGCTAGTAAAGGCTACAGATGGGAGTGGGAGAAGGTCCTATTGTGATAGCACAATCAGACAGTCTTGTCCCTATGAGAGATGTTTGGTTTCGCATGTGCCTACTTGGGGGCCGGGGCCCAGAGTGTCTGACCAGGGTAACCCAAGGGGTGAGGGCTATGCGATGACACTCACCTAGTGTGTCTTAGAGTTCCTACCATTGTGATTTGTGTCTTTGCATTATTCTTATGTTTTCAAATTCTGCTTTGGGAAATGCACTAGCCTCTCCTTAGAAATGGCCTAGTTATCACCTTCTTGCATGGATCATGGTGTTTATCTCCTAGCACAGGGGAGTGGATCCTTTTTGGATATCCACGTGGTTGGGTGGTAAATATTTTATCAAGGTATTGCTTGTAGAGTTGTAGATGGACCTTGCTTGTGCTTTCTCTGGATTTGCGGAAGACGAAGACTATCTTATTGTTCCTTGTTGTTAGCCATGTAATGATATTTTATTGATGTAACCTCCCAAGAGGAGATGAATGTAAATATTATTTGATATATTCCAAATTGATGTAATGGTATGGGTAGCTTTAGAAAAAGGGAAAAAGGGATGAATTATCTTTCCATGTAAAGAATGTATTTGATCAGAAAAGAATAAATTTATGCTTATTGGAAAACATGTCAAAATTATGATACATCATGATATTTAAAAGAGAATGAAAGAACTTGATATATATTGATATTGTAAATGCAATGATTACTTATTTCTAAATGGCATGGAATGGTTATTAGGAAAGTTCATTTCTTTATGCATACTTTCTTTAAAATTTTGAAAGAAAAGGAATCTTGAATATTAGAAGTTAATGTGTAGGATGAATTAGATTGGTAGATTCATATGTTATTTAATGCAATAGATAAATCACCATATCTTTCCATGAAAGTGAAAAGTTAATTTTTAATTCGTGATCATTGGGGGAGCCTAGGGAGAATTTGTAATTAAAATTTGTAACCTTAGAACTTCAAAAAAAAAAGTTTGCAACTCTATAATGATTCTTAACTTAGTAATCTTTCAAGTTTCTTCCTGGTTCCCTGGTGGGGCATGATAGAAGGATAAAATATCACTCAGTACAGTTGTAGGATAAAAGAAGTAGTCGATGCTATCCAAGGAGTTGGAGGCATACTTGAAGAAGAGATAGTGGTAAGTAAAATCCTAAAAACCTTACTTCTTGTATATGCTATTAGAGTATGTACTATATAAGAAATGAGAGTAGTAGAAAACAATAATGTCACTCTAGAGATAGTTTGGTTGGTCGACCGATTTCATTTGAGATGAATAACTTTTATAACAGTGTCTTACCATTTATTAAGTCTGCATTCAAATCTTCTTTGAAAATAAGTAAGTCAAGTCATAAACACACTATGAGAAATGATAGTGAAAGTGATAGTGATGATCAAGATCTTGATGAGATTGAAGCACTAATGGATAGAAGATTATAGAGAGGAAAAGGTAGATACCAAGGTAATACCACTTGTATGTTTTAATTTTAAAGAGATTGGAAATTTTGTTGCTAGATGTCCTAACAAAAGAAAAGATGACAGATTATTTGAAAAGAAGTTTGATAGAAGTGACAACAGAGATTACTGAAGCAACCAACAATCTGACAGAAGAGAAACCTGAGACTACAAGGATAAAGGGAAGAAAGCTTGTTACCTAGCTGAGAATAGAGATGGAGATATGGCAGGGCTCAGAACCTTAGGGGATATGGGCTTCCTCTCTAGCCCGATCAGTCTTGGATAGAAATGCAACTATTGAGGAACTGTTGGGAGATACTAATATTCTGTTAGAGGGGGGCCCTAACATAATTGGTGGTATATGCCCCTCTAATTTTGTGCCTTGTTTGGGGCCTCTATCGGAGGGAGACAACAATATAGGTGTTGCCTCCCTCTGTTTCTATGAGAATGGTCTGGTGCTACTACCCGAGGGAGCCAAGTTTGGTTCTCCTCTAGTGGATGGGCAGATTAGAGAGGTTCCTTTGGATTTAGTTACCAAGGTGCTTGAGTTGCCCCCGAATTTTGGGATCTCAATGGAAGGTATATTGGATGAGTCGCAGATAAATCTTCTGTCAAAATTTGATGTTTAGGGGACGACATCTGATGAGCATGACCAAACAGAGAGAGGTAAAAATTATCTTTGATTTTTTTTGTGACACCCTTCCTAACGAACTCCTTGATAGTTTTGTGGATGAAATATGTGATAAAGAGGAATTGTTACTACAGAGGTCACTCCTTATCAAAGGCATTGAGGAGATGCAAAGTGTAGATGAATATGTGACCATGGTTAACATTTTGGTTCAAATAGATAATTTAGAAACCAAGGATCTGGAGTCCTATGGAATTGCCTGCACACAGATTAGTAAAGAGACCCCAGACTGTGGTCAGATTCCAAAAAAGGGGGGGTAGGAAGTCTAATGGGGAACTCGGGATTAGAGATGGAGAAGCTTCAGGTCAAGTCAAAATTACGACTCTCTTTAATGCTGGGAAGGGGCAGGGCCTTCGCAAGGGGATATGATCATCCTATCATGGAATGTTAGGGGTTTAAATGCCCCTAACAAGCAGTGGATTCTTCACCGTTGTATAAATAGCACTAAGGCTGAGTTAGTATTAATTCAGGAGACAAAGATGTGTAGGGAGGAAGCAATTACTTTTAATAAGAAACTTGGATTTAGAAACCTAGAAGAGTCACATGATATAGGTGCATCCGGGGGTCTAGAAATTATCTGGGATCCTAGATCCATCTCCTTCATTATATTGGAAAAACACCAAAATTGGATGGTTGGTCAGGTTAGGAATTTTAGAAATAACCTGGTTTTCAATCTTATTAATGTGTATGGTCCTACACAATCAAAAGATAAACTCCTAGTCTGGATAGAGATTGAAACCTTCCTTGGTGCTCACCCTAATCAACTAAGCATGATTGGGGGAGATTTTAACACTATCACTAAGCTCTTTGAGAAGAGATGGGGTAGCACTAAACTACCTCAGGTTGCGAATGATTTTAATGATTGGGTCTCTAGAAACTCGCTACTAGAAATTCATATGGAGGATAATGCCTTCACATGGAACTACATGAGGATTTTTTTTTGTAATATTGCAGAAAATATTGAAAGATTCTATATCCATGGGAGCTTGATTGAGGTTAATGCAACCTTTAATGCACAAGTACTCCCCATTTCTGGCTCAGACCATTACCCGATCCAGTTACAAATTTCTGTTGACTCTAGGCCAAAGAATTGTCCTTTTAAATTTGAATAGATGTGGCTCCAAGATGAGAACCTCCTTGATCTCATTAAACATTGGTGGGGGGAAGCTCAGGTCTCTGGGTCAAAAATCTATATAGTAGCTAGAAAACTTAAGATTATCAAAAGAAAACTGCTAGAATGGAATCCGGAGAAATTCGGTAATATTTTTCAGAAAAAATTGGCTTTAGAGGAAAAACTGAAGGAGGTAAACTCACAAGTGATTAGCATCGGAATGGATGAAACCTTATACCTCAAAGAGAAGACCCTCCTATCCAAATATGAAGATATATTGTCCAAAGAAGAGATCTTCTGGCAACAGAAATCTAGGGAATCACGGTTAGAAGCAGGAGACAAAAACACAAAATTCTTTCATAATAGTACTAAACAAACAAGAATAACAAATAGAATCATAGGGATTATGACAGAGGATGGGAAGGATCTCCAACAACCTTCAGATATAGTGGATGAAATAATTAAATATTTTAAAAATATATTGAATAACATAGGATCCTCTAATCTATGCGAACATAATAAGATGCTCAAGCATATCCCAAAAATTGTTATACCCCAACACAAAAAAAATTTATTGAAAAAATTTACAATAGACGAAGTAAAGGATGCCTTAATGTGTATGAACCCTGAAAAATCACCAGGGCCAGATGGTTTCCTAGTTGCCTTCTATCAAAAATGTTGGGATTTCATAGGAAAGGAGGTTATAGAGGCACTAGAATGGGTTAGAACTCAGGTAAAATCCTGAAAGAGGTTAACAATACCTTTCTAACCCTTATTCCAAAAAAGGATAAACTAGAAACTCTTAATGATTATAGACCAATAGCGCTCTGCAATACTTTATACAAACTACTTTCTAAAACTTTAACAAATAGGCTCCAAAAAATCTTACCCTTGTGTGAGGAACAAACTGGCTTTGTTCCCGGCCGTTCAATATATGATGGAGTTATTATAGCTCAGGAAGCTATTCATTTAGTTCAAAATAATAAATCTCCTTATATGCTGATAAAACTAGACATTAAAAAAGCATATGACAAAGTTGATTTGAGATTTTCGTGTAAATGTTTGGAAGCCTTTGGATTTGCAAAAGGATGGATTAACCTTATATACGAATGTATTTCTACACCTATGTTCTCTATCCTGATTAATGGCACTCTAGAAGGTTTCTTTGAAATATCTAGAGGAATCCGACAAGGGGACCCTTTGTCCCCATATCTCTTCACCATTATGGTTGAAGCCTTGGGGAGGGCTATACATTCACAGCAAATAGAAGGCAATATCAAAGGTATTACAATATCCAGTAGTATGGAACCAACTACCCATCAACAATTTTTTGATGATACCATGCTTTATGGAGCCAGCGAGGAAGGCGAAGCTAAAATGATAAAATCTATTCTTACACAGCTGCCTCAGGGCAAGAAATCAATGAAAACAAATCTGAAGTATTTTTCTTTAATACACCTTATAAGCTATCTCAGCAAATCTGTAGAATTCTAAAATTCAATCCTGGAAGTCTCCCCTGTAAATACCTTGGTTTACCTTTAGACAAGGGATCAAGAACAACCTCTCTCTGGAACCCAACAATAGAAAAAATTAAAATGAAAATGAACTCTTGGAAGGGCAAATGGCTCTCTTCAGCTGGCCAAGCCACAATGGTAAAATTAGTCTTGGCCTCTATGCCAATCTACCAATTAGCATGTATTAATCTCCCTGCTAAAAAAAAGCAGAATTAAATGTTATCTACCAAAATTGCACCCTGTTAAGTTTGCAGGAACTTAACCTTTTGGAGGAACATGGAAACATTCCAAGTTTGTGGGTAAACTATGGCTAGAATGAATCTCTGGGTCCTAGGTCGGCTTCCTATCTGGTAAATCACTCTATACTTACCTGAAACTGATTCTTTCTGATGGAGAAAAGAGATAGAAGGAGAACAGAAAAGATGAAAACTATGTCCTAAAAGGTGATGCACCAAAATATTAAGTGTTTGAAATCTAACAGGTATCCAACACACAAGAGAACTAGCAAAGATAAGCTCGAATACACAACTTAATGACACAATCCCTGCATAAGAAATTTGTAAGAAGACTAAAATATCAGTTCCTAAAAGGAGTTGGTTTGCTCACAATCTGAAACTGATTTAGTACTACTTTCAACCTGCAAAGGATCATATAAATC
>MU225240.1:11517520-11532203 GCA_018584345.1 Thuja plicata
TATATATATATTGACTCTCATACCATGTATATTATATATGTATATATACATATACATATATATTATATTATTCTAAAAATTTACATATATATATACTCTGGATTCTTGTTATATTTATGTTATGGTGAGTATGGATGATCCATGGCTTTGTAGGGCTCGCAAAATGATGATAGAACAAATTAAAGAAGATTAATAAGTTTGGCTTTATGATTGGAACATAATTCAAGAGTAGAAAACCATGCAATCCACTCTCTTAAATTAGCATATATTTGGTTTTTATGAACATTATACATAATACACATTACTAATATGTTATGGGCCTTAGATTGAATTATAGTTTTTAGTGCGCTTAATAAGTAGCAAGGACATACTATTACTTCTTCAAGTTGAAAATGGTGAAACACTTTTGAGTTATCATAAAGCTAACATTTTCCCCTGATTTTGCGTCAGGATAGAATCATAGCTAACATTTGTCTTCAAGATCTTAGTGATTGATAAGAATGATTTGTAGGGTACAGATCAAGTTTCTATGGTCAATTTGTTGTTCACATGGGATAGATAGTTTTTTAAACTACTAGCTTGAGATCATGTCTGGGCTTAAGGCTGCTTAAAGGTATAAATTATAGTAATCTGATATAATATGTGGATGAAATTACTATCAAAATAGATTTAAGTTTAATTTCAAATATTTACAGTTATGATAAGGCTAACAAATATTCTCGAGATAGTCATGTGGTGGTTGTAAGATGTTGTGCAAGCTAAAGAATATCTCCTACATTGGCAAAGAAGCTCCTTAGTTGGGTCCTTCTGGATAAAACTATGTTTTAGATATGTGTCACATCTTTGAAGACGGTTTTGCTGCGGTGCTTCTTCTTATATGTGGGATCTTTGACAGGGAATTTTGAGCTGATGTAGAGGATAGGTTGATAGTAGTGCGAACCAATGTGTCAACATTGTATGTGTTACTGTTTCATTGGGATTTGTATACTTTATATTTGGGGTTTGGCTATGGGCCAATTTGATGTTATGATTTATAGATTTTAGGTTGACACAAGCTACAACTGAAGGTTTTCTTTCTGGTTCTTTCCTGCCGGTATGATTTCTTGAGCCAGGGTTGTAATCTTCTCAAAATTAATAAATAAAATATTTTGGTTACGACCCATTACCTTTAAAAAATGTATTATTTATTTAAAAATATTCATCCTCATTTTTTGTCACCATAATTAAATGACAATTCCAATTGCTGACTATGTCTTCCAAAATTAAAAAAATCACTAATTTATCTAATTTTCTATTTCCTTAATGTGAACTCATTCATCTGAAAATAAATAAACCAGATAATTTATTTATTCACTCTCATGCATAATTAAATATTTTTCTAAATTATTTAATGTCAATTATTCCTCCAGTTCCACCCCTTTTAACTGTCACTGAATAATAGTTCCTCTTTTCAATTAATTCAATTGAACCAATCAATTCATTTAGTCCTCGCAGTCATGCAATCAATTCACTGATCAGTCAATTCAATCTACTCCCTCTAAACAAATGTAACTATTCAATCAACTATGTCACGCAGCTAGTCAACTGTCAATATGTCTCAGTCTTCTATCCAATCAGTCCAGTCCTGATTAATCCTAGCCATTCATTATCAACCAACACCCCTTAATCTGAACCGTTGTTAAAGTCTAGGATTCTATAAAAGAGGGTGATTCCTCACAATTTCAACAACCACAATTCTTGAATTCTTGTGTTGTCATAGTTGAAAAAATATAAGAGCCAACATTGCATAAGAAGGAGAGAGACAAGGGGGAGCTTTTCATTTGAATGTTTGCATTTGATTTGAATTGTTTATTTTGTAATGCATTCATGTTTATTATTCTCTCTTAAGTATTTGTAGGATAGTGATAAGATTGAACCTTTTGTGTTTAGATTCATTAATCTTGTTGCAAGTTACAGATCTGAACAATTTTGCAGCCTATACGTTACTATGTTCTATAAACGCATCTAGGTAATTTACAAGCCATTTGTCACAATGCATCCTCTCACTACTTCATTTTATCTGTTTATTCATTGCACCTATATGAACTTCTCTAGTTCCCAAAAATGTTTATTAAAAAGTAGTGGGTCTGACTTGCTTCTTTTAGAACAACTCTCATTGGGTGCGATTTCAAGCAAGCTTTCAAATTTTTTCGTAAATAGTATTAACACATGCCTTGCTTTGTATTGTTGATATATCACGTTTTGTAGACTAAACAACATTGACCTCATGTAAGTGCTTTTAGTTTTCTTGTTCAATATTTCTAAGAAGTGTTATTGAAATTTTGATACTGACCAAAAGGCTCATTCTAGCACAACTCCAATTACATGCAGTTGGAAATAGCCTTTGTAACTTGACAATTAGCATTAGGGAACCCCTTGGTTGGAATTGTTAAATCAATGCACTGTGTAAAGGCATCCATGTAATTTACACAATATTTTTAGCATTGCAATTTATTAGTATTAGATTTTATCTATTAATACTTTAGACATTTGTGACTTTTCCTTATCTTTAAGAAATATCCATGTTATTATTGATTATTTTCACATTAGATAAATAGATTCAAAGAGTTATGCAAGTGTCTAAGCTATCATCTATATATAATAGGCCATAGTGTGAAAAAGAATAAAGCATGATTTCTCAAATCCATTATTTATGCATATCTTCTCTTCTTCGTGGCCTTTTTACTCTATCATACCTTCATCTGACAACAATTTACATAAAATCTACAACTGAAGGTACACAACAGTTTTCTTGCATTCTCCTATTTCACTGCATTGTCCCTTCAATGCTAATTTGACACTATAAATAATAGGGTTTAAGCTCATTACTTTTATTTCTTCACACAAGTTTGTTGTCTAAAATCTTCAAAGTGCTCTATTGATACATGTGACCTCTGTACATGACCTACAACTTATGCCATAATTTAGGACAAAAAAAATATATGCTATTAATTTGCATGATAATAAATTCAATGTATTGCCTTGTTAAAACATAAAAACATTTCAATAAAATTTTTGTATTTTTTTAAATAAATAGTTTTGTATTAATACAAAGAGGTTTATAAAAATGCAAAAGTAGTCAACAATATGATTTAATTGCTTCATTGGTTTATAGTGTATTGTTAAATTAATATTTAGTATTGTATTCCTTTTTACATTCAAAGAATGTTAGTATACCATTGACAAATATATGCTTCAACTATACATCATATTACTAAGTATGCCTTAATATATAAATTGAATGACAATGGATTTAATCATATCCTTATGAGCAAGTAATAACACAATCTTTGCATATCTATTTGGTAACTTTTGAGACTTTAAATGCTAAATCACTCACAAATAATTTTAATACTAAACATATGATACACTTGATCATTAAATAATCTATGCACTCTTAATTTCTTCACTCCATATTGATTCAAAGGTCTTTTTATCTAGATTACGTTATATGGTTCCTTACCTCATAATAATTATTGTAATCTATTAACTTTGTATAAGCTCTCTCTAGATTAGGTTGTATGGTTTCTTACCTCATAATATTTATTGCAATCTAATCACCTTTTAAGCTTACAACTATGTGATTAAAAATTAAGTATTGACCTCATCTTTTATGACAATATGATAATATAACCCCTTTCATATTAATGCTTAACGAGTACACATAAAATTTGCAATAACTTTACACTAGAGGTTTTCAAGACATCAATTCATCGTAAATACTTGATTTTATAAGAATTTTTTAACATATCTACTTAACAAGTTTATCATTACATAATGACATCTATGTTGACTACATTCAATTAGTGAATTCGTGCAACTAATAATAAACATTACTAGATTTACAATCTAAACATTCCCCTCAATTCATATAATTACATACACATATGAAGCTACAAAATAATAAACTATCCCACAATAGGAATATAAATTCAGCTTTCATAACATTGCCTTACATTAATTCCAACTAATTAAATATTATATGCATTTGTAACAACTTTATGTAAGTCTGATTCAACATTGGTTTTTGAATTGTGTATAAGTTTTCTTTACACTCTCATTACATCATATCAATTCTCAAAATAAACATATATATAGAAACGATATAGCATTGGTTTTGGCATATTATTTACCCTTGGTCCATAACCCTTTTCATATTAGTGCTTAATGAGTAGATATAAACTTTGCAATATCTTTACACTAGAGGTTTTCAAGACATCAATCATTGTAAATACTTGATTTTATAAGGCATATCTACTTAACACTATAATCATTACATAATGACATCTACGTTGACTGCATTCAATAAGTGAATTAGTGCAACTAAAAAATGATATTAGTAGATTTACAATCTAAACATTTCCTCAATTCATATAATTACATACATATGAAATTACAGAATAATAAACTATCCCACCATACGAATACAAATTCAACTTTCATAACATTGCCTTACATTAATTCCAAATAATTAAATATTATCTGGATTCATAACAAATTTATCTAAGTTTTATTCAACATTGATTTTTTAATGGTCTATAACTTTTCTTCACACTCTCATTACATCATATCAATTCACACACACACAGGATATAACATGGTTTTGGCATATTATTTACAAAATTTTATTTCTAAATGTATCATACTTAAACATATTTAAATCACCATATGTATACAACTATAATAACCTTCTTCGATGATGCTTTTCAAAATTGTATTACAACTGTTTCAATGGAAATTATTATTCACATTTAATTTCTCCAATTGATGGTGATATGTGGATACTCCTTTGCTTGAAGATTATGTAATTTGACAACATATACTTAGCAAGATGGGAATGCATGAGAAATGAAGAGGAAATGCCTAAATCTATAGATTTTGGGAATTATGAAGAGATGACTAAGATTTAAGGATGAGATCAATGGTAAAGACTTTCCTAGGATCAAAGAGGAAATGGAGGTAGTTAGAATGTGAATGACTATGATTGACTTACTAACTTTTGCAAGTGGGTTTGACCATGAAAGAAATAAGGAACATGTGCATCTAGTGAGGCTAGATTCTTGGGCTTGTTGAAGGGAAAAGGGGAAACACAAAGATAAGTGTCCTTGTGTCCCCTTTATTCATGGATTGTGTTGAGGGAATGTAGGTGTAATTAAATCATAATATTAATTATTTTAACCACATGAATGAAGTGGTTAATACGTGGAAACAATTATTATTTATTTATTTGATTTGGGAGGATGTGGAAAGAATGTTTAATTAGATTTATTTAATTAAGTGTGATCTATAGATGAAGGGGAATTATTTAGTGTCTACATTTCCCACACATTGATATTATGTTTAGAGAGAAATTATCAAAATCTATAAAAATAACTGTAAAAGATAATATATAAAAAAATCATCCTACTTAAAATTTCTCTTAAATACCTTGTGTTTAGTGGGAAATTATCAAAATCTAGAAACAATAACTGCAAAAGATAATATATAAAAAATCCATCCTACTTAAAATTTCTCTTAAATACTTTGCCACAATGAAATGTCGTTAACTAAGAGCTCTGTGAATTTTAGGGGAGAATTCCAAGCAGAGCCATGGCTATCAAGAAATACATGAGCATAAGTGGAAACCTCTATGCTATCAGGACGGAAATTTCAAAGGATTTCCACTTGGAATCCTCATGAGTAAACTAAGAGAATTTCTATATTATCCAGCTATCTACTTTTGGCCATTTGTACACAACATACTACACTATGATAATGACACGGTGACCTCAGGAGATGCAGATTATTATTTTTTGTAGAAAAGCTGGGGTGTTAGTATAGTTACTGATGCATGCAGTCAAAGGTCTTATCCGGCGATTCAAGAAAATAAAACAGAAACCAAAAAACAAATCAAACCTCTTCACAACAAATAAATAAATAAGACATAATACATCTGTTGTAATAGTATATAGTGATTCTTGAATAAGGGAATCCATCACCTTCTTGTCTACAACCATTAGCAAGCAATAACAAAATTAATGATTAGCACGAAACTGCTCAATGCCCCAGTGCACATAAATATATTAAAATGAATCTACTGAATTTTCTGCACAACATCTTTTATCACTTGTTTGGGTAAAATAGACAATTTCTATATCACAAACTAAAATGGATGAAAGCTTTAGAATTGACAAGAGAATGGAGATGATTTGTAGCATTTACAAGCCCTATGGCCAGATAGAGACTTGTACGAATGTTATAAATCTTACAACCATGAGCATGAACATCAGCAAACTCCTTACCAGATGTGTGACAATTTAAAATGCCCAATCAGCAACGTTTAATATAAGCTTGTGAAGTATTAGATGACAACTGGAGAAAAACTCATCAATAATCATCACCTCTGGATATAACCTCTTTGCAGGTTGGTCGAAGCAGAATAGTATGTTCAAATTGTGCAATATAACTTCCCTTTATATCACATAGAGGAGGGTGCGGCTGCAGATAGATAAGAAGGCATACAAGCCACAAGTTTTAGTCAGTAGACAGAATGGGAAAATCAATGCTCAATAGAAAAATACTCATCTGCAAAAATCGAGCAGAGTGAAAAATGCTGCACATGTATATAAAATTTAAATCAACCAAGCAAGGTACACAATAAGACAAGAAAATAATTTTATGAGGCACAAATTTTCAGTCAGGATCTTGATGGGAATACAAACCGATGCAGTGTGAACAAAGGTCAATGCAAATATTGAGAAGAGCTTGTAATTTGAATTGAAAATACTAAAGCATTGCACTTTGGCATCTAATTGAACTCAGCTAAATAGACACAATCTAATTTAGTGATTTATACAAGATACCCAATTAAAGACCAGAAGAAACTTCAGGCTCAACATCATCACTCAAAAGTCTCATGAAAACATGCACCACCACACAGAAATGAAGACAAATCCAACCTTTAAAAGCTTCTTCCTAGTAACATCACATCTACATGGGAATACAAATCAATGCAGTGTGAACAAAGCTCGATGCCAATATTGAGAAAAGTTTATAATTTGAATTGAAAATACCAAAGCATTGCACTCTGGCATCCAAGTGAACTCAACTAAATAGACATAATCTAATTTAGTGATCTAAACAAGATACCCAATTAAAGATCAGAAGAAACTTCAGGCTCAGCACCATCACTCAAAAATCTCATTAAAACATGCACCACCACACAGAAATGAAGACAAATCCAACCTTTAAAAGTTTCTTCCTAGTAACATTACATCTACACTCAAACTGAGAGACTCAACTACTTATGTAAATAGAAGCCACTAAAAACAAAAGAAAGGACCAAAGTCATAACATATAAATAGCAAGCAATGATCCAAATGGCATTTTATACTTGTATTTTTTAAACTAGACATTGAAATGTACAAATTGTTAGACATATTGAGATGTTGCTGGCATTATTGTCATTGATGTCAAAACCATCATACCGACTACTTGGCAGTATTGGTTGGTTGTTGGTGGTATCAATTGGACAATTGTGGTTATCGGTATGTTGTTGGTAAAGTATGAGTGGTTTCGGTTATATACAGAACAGGTTCAGTACGTAGAGTTTTGGTGCTCGGTGACAAGTGTACTTGATTCTACTTATGGATTACATATTTTGGTATACTTGTATACTTTCGGTGTTTGGACTTGCACGGTGTTTTCTGTTGGCACCTGTTGACTGTTGTGCTTACAGTGTTGTTCCAGATGTTTCTAATATCTGGACTTTATGGTTTTGATATAAAAGGTATTTCGTATTCTGGACAGGTTCTATTTAGTTTCATCTATCGGTGGGTTCAAATATTCTATTGATTAAGACATGGTCTTGGTTGTGGCGTTCCGATGGTTCTAGAATTTGCCTATGTTTTGGTGAATGTAATATGCATTGTATACATCTTAAGTGTGACCTATATTTAGGTCCTATGGTAACGCGTTGTAAAGATATCCTAAGTATGATCTAGATTTAGGATTGGTGATAGTGCATTGAGTACAATTGTAATATCTTTTGTATTGTGGCCGACATGTGTATGATCGGATACTTGTATAAATAAAGAAAAACTTTTTGTATCTGAGATATGAAGAGAGAGAGAGAGAGAGAGAGAGGGTCAATAGATGTGTAAGCTGGAGACAAAGAACCGAAGGTGATATAGTGCGAGTATGTTTCGGTATATCAAGCAACAGTGTGAAAGAAGTTGAGTGATACAGAAAGAAGGCCTTATATACTGTGTTGCAGAAGTTTGGTGTATGCTTGCACAGGGACTGTATTGGATCTCTGCTGTCGGTGATCTATATGCTATCAATTGAAACTGTTTCATTCACAGTCAAATGCAATTCTATCAGTAAACATCTTTTGTATTTAAGTGTCAAATTTATATGTTAAGGAATTTTAATTTATTATTTTCTAATGTTATGTAGATATATTATTATCAAATATCAAACTCTACACAGTTCGATTTATCTGAAGGTAATCGCTGCTTTGTTCACCACAAAGTATCGCTGAGACATTTAGTATCGATCTGCAGTTATTAATACACAGTATGAATTTGTTGTTGTCACTTGTCTGCAATTATGATTCTATGTATTACCAATGAGATGGCGCGGTATCAATACATATATGCTGTGAAGCATGCTGTCTCACGTAGAGTCACGGCTCTACGTGAAACCACGACTCTATGTGAGGCAGCTCATTAGTAACAATGTTTAGCGATGACAACAAGGGTTATCATTTAGCGATAACGATACTATTTGTTGTGCATTATCATAATCGATACCCATCGATAGTTTGGAACAATATAATTATTAAACATAAATAATTATATGTATATTCAGTAATATAGCTATTACTAAATATTCATATAATTAGTGATGTTTATTATTACTAATAAGTAATTATACTCAGCAGCGATATAGTAATAGTATTATATTATGATTATGTTTATCTCATAATCATAATATAATATCATTTACTGATAATCAAATCTCCAGTAGGTAAAGGATAGAGATCAAATGTTCAAGGCCGATAGGCCACTTATACATTTGATTATATCGGTCAGAGTAATCCGACCGAAGCTACATATCTTTAACATTTTGTATTGGTAGTTGTCCATATTCATATTTCAGGGTAGTTAACCCGACCGACAATGAGCCAACCCGCAATGAGCAAACCGACAGTTAGCCCTTGTAAAAATTGCCTTAACCAGTGTCACCTTAACCGGTGTTCATTTCATGAGAATTAGCTTCTCCGTGGTTTTTCCCAGTTTGGGTTTGCACGTAAATTCTAGTGTTTAGTGTGTTGGTGTTTTGTGTTCTTAAGTTTCTGTTTGGCTTAATTTACTTATCGGTAAAGTGGGAGTTAGTGAATTATTGATGTACATTTGATTACATGGTTTATGTGTTTTACTGGTTTTGTAAAAAGCTTTTGAAGTTGTTTATGAATAACTGATTCACCCCTCCTTTCAATTCTTCGGCATGTTCAACAGAAATTCCACAACCTCAGAGAAAATAACTCAATCTGGGGAGTTATGTATGAACTCAGATAATCAAAGCTAACTTAATACATCACACGCTGCAAATACACCACAAGCCTGAGAGCCTCCTTGCAATCTTGTAAATCCAAGATCATAACAGCGCACCATGCAATATCCTACTGCCATAATATAATATCACAGAATGAAATACAGGAAATTGAATGAAAAATGAAGTCTCCTTGTTACTGTAAAAAGAATTGAAAATAATAAATTTAAGATAAGAACAATCTTTCAGGACATCTAAGTACATATTAAAAACATTTTAACCAAATTGAACCATACAAACCTGAACTACTCCTGCATCACATAAGCTCTTCAGTCCCATCAGATA
The DNA here is from genome assembly GCA_018584345.1 of Thuja plicata. NCBI lineage: Eukaryota > Viridiplantae > Streptophyta > Pinopsida > Cupressales > Cupressaceae > Thuja > Thuja plicata. The sequence goes on from MU225240.1 coordinate 11,527,439, forward strand.
TTTTGTTTCTCCCAGGCGATCAAGATAACGCCGGCAGAAAGGTAATGTTGAGAAATTCTTATCTATTGTTGCTAGAAGTTGCTTTGCTCGGGTTAATCTTAAAGGAACATGCCCAGCATCAAAGTTTTTCATGTAATGGCTGCATTCCAAGTCTTCCCTGACATACCCTTTTCCTGTTTAAAGGAAAATTACATAAGCATGGTTTAAAATAGCAGAGCTGTGTCTTAGCATTAGTTTGTTAACATCAATTTTTGTAGCAGTAAGGACATGCTACCAATGATTAAGCACAATGTATATTTAAATACCTGTTGAACCAAATGTCTCTATCGCAAACAACTCCCCCTCTTCCATCTTTGTGGCCTCTCCTCCTTTCACCATAGGAACAGACTTTCCAGCATGAATCTGATAAGGTCCAATGCTATGCCCATTCAAATTCCGAATGCTTTTTACTGGCATAATCAAAGAAGAGAATCAAAACCAACCAAAGATTGCTCCTCATTAGACCTGTAACTTCATTCCTACTACTACACATGATAGTAAAAAATAATTCAAATTAGGTTTTATTGGGTTCTTATGCATGTTTCATATGTAAAAAAAAGTTGAACAAGATAAAATGAAAAAGCATACTTTATACTTTGGATGCAACTTCTCATCTTTCCGAAAAGCAGTATTCAAATTCCAAATCCTCCAAAGACTTCTTTTTTTTTTTCATTATAGCATTTCATTTTTGTACGCTTTTACTTACAAAATATTATCTACAAAATTGTAGTCTTGAAGTGTTGTCTGATGCTCATCTTGCAATATGAAACAATAGCCTCGATGAAAGAAACATTGTTAAAACAGAAATTTTACTACTGTTTCATGTGTGATGAATATTGTTTCATTCCAGCTACAGCTTAGCCTACCCAAATGACATTGTTTGAAGTTGAACATTTATACAGTTCCATCTAACCTCTTTGTACCATACTATACAAATTCTAATATCATGTTCTTTTTAACATAGCAATCATCTTGACTCTATACTCTAATTCTAATATTCTACCGTCTGTTTATTTCTATTCCTCAATGGCAATACCACATAGATGATGCATGGCAAGAATACCACAATGATTTCTTCAAAAAATTACTGCAGCTTTTGTTCAAATTCTTACAGTAAAAACTATGAAATAATTTGGAAGGACAAAATGCGTTTGAACTTTAAAGATATGAAAGATTTTGAACACCTGCTAAACGAATATAGTGAAGTTCCTAAAAACATACGAGGTATTAAGAACTGCATATCAATATTGCATCTTTTCTAAATGATTAAATTTTCTAAAAATTAAATAACAAAATGTCTAAAAGAATGCCAATTTGGAAGTACCTATAGCTGATTGAAACTATGAAATTCTTTTAAATAATAAAATATAAGAATTTATTAAGGCATACACATCATAAATCGTATCTTTCTTAAATGAATAAAATAAAATATAAAATATGTAACGGAATGGAAATCAAATTACACCATAACAAGATAGTAACAAAGAAAGCAAACACAACATTAAGACATAAGATAAACTCAAACATGGATAGGAGCACAATAAAATCACATTAGTAAAATCAAGATTGAAACCTAATCCTGTCCATTACACTGCAGCCTATTACTAAGGTGAGGAATTTATTGTCACAATGGCCCAGGTTTACAAATCAACAAGCATAACGAGTGTAATATGGCAGAGGACATGAGTTTCTCTGAGTTAGGAATCTAGAGCCATGGAGTTTATGAATCCAGAGATTCTTGTGTAAATGTTCTATGTGAATAAGCGCTTTACTATAATGCCATTTTCTATAGGTACATAACAAGATACTGTTTCATTGTTCGTTGAAGCAGATTTTAAATGGATCAAGAAGATTTTTTGGGCTTCTACCATCCATAAACTTTAAACCATCATCCATATATAAATATTAAATATTGAGAAACTCACTGTTACTGTACAATTATAAATGTGAGACACTGAAATAAATACGTTCAACCAAACAAACAACTGAGAGACAAGTTTGCATAGAAATGTTTGTGATAAGGAAATATTAAATTATCTGCCTACAGGTGTCTGATGTGTCACTTTTGACATAGCATTTGCCCTATTCCTTAGCCCAAAACATTTTCAAGAAACTGGTATCACATTACCAGTATCATAAGGACTAAACTAGAGTTATGGTACAAACAAAAACAATGATCCAAAACCATGAAGAACGGTGAATATTTCCAAGAATGTGGATGCAAATATCCATGCACACAGGTATTCGTCAGTGAAGCCCAAACACATTATTAAAATGTAAGGCATCTACAGGAGAAATGAGAAAAGAATAACTATAACTCATACTTCAACAAAGCATGAAAACAGAATGAAGATTCAAGGAAAGCAACTCAATTTGACCTGACATAAAATTGACGATATGCATAGGAGGATTGGTTGTACATTGTGTACTCCAGTACAGAGACTCAATTCTTATCGGTTTTGGGCCAGCCTATATTTGCCCTTCATAAGCCTCAGTTTAGTATCTTGGTCAATTCTGGATATTTGCCAACTCACTGGCATAATGATTGGATCAAAACCAGAGATAGTTTGGCAATTTTAAGATATCGAGTATAGAAATACAAGGCAGAAAAGTGCATGCGTATATTAACCTTGAAAATGATTTGTGTACCTTGAAACATCTTGCCATTAATTTCAACTTCATAGGACTCCATAACTTCTTGGATTGCTGCACCAACATCACATAAACGAACATCGATGCCAGCTTCCTGAATTGAAAAAATGTAAACTATTACACTTGATAAATATACAATAAAGTTAATATTATATTTGTAGAGAAATTTGTTTGTGTGCCTTGTAAGTCCCCTGCTCTGTGAATATTACTAACATGCATGAGAGAAAGGTAGAAGAGATGACTGATGGAAAATTGATCACTCTGTATGTTTTGAGTATCACTGCAGGGAGTCCTAAAACCCACAAAATTAAAACATCAGAGATTTTTGAAATTGTTTAGAATTTATATTTGATGATATACTTAAGAGATGTTTAGCATTACAAGTGTAACATGTAGATTACCCTTCCCAGCCAATAAAAAAGTATCATACAACAGCTAAAGTTTTAGTCATAAAAACTATGTGCAACCCAAAAACAAAATTGAAGCTCGGCATATGAATTTTCCATTTTGTCCAATATTGCAGTGGTTTACAATGGCTAAAGTCATCATTCTAACTGTGTTATAAATTATAGTTCATCTAAAAACACTTTAGCCACTCCTGCGGCCAGTAGATTCAAATGTCATTAAATTGCATGTTTAGACTCTCAATCGTTCATAAAACTGATCATCGGCATGATCTCCTCTGCAATTTTGATTTGATTATAACAATCTGCCTAAGGAGTAGAAACTGAACCATGACAATGTTTCTTCATAAGAACCGATAGCCAATGATAAAGTTCCTCATATATAGACTCGAATGTTTCATTATCATCCTTCTATGCATTTCTGATAAAACTATGACAATATTATTGGATTAGGACCAATAACCAATGATAATAATTGTAGGTTCAGTCTGCTCCTTTGATATTACATATCTGTTTAGGTCTTATTCCAAGTTTATATGCACCTTGGAAGACACTTTGTGTCAAATCTCTTCTTACATTGAAAACAATAAGATGGCTCTCACCTTGAATTCCATATTTCCTTCAACTTCTTTGAAAAGTTTGAAAACGGTCTTTCTATTCTTTGCCATCCACCCTCACCTCCTCACTGCCTTCCAATTTCCTTAAGAAAGGTATGAAAATTTAGATGCACTTGCCATCGTGTGGCAGTTTTGGACAACAGTTTGAATATTCATGAAAAAATAAAGCGTTGAATGTCTTGGACTACTAAGAGGGGGGTGAATCAACTGTAAATTAAAACTTCTATCAATTTCACAGATCCGGATCTTGTAGGTAAATTCTCTAACTACTTAACCAAATTAGATGTAACCATGAATAAGCACACACATGAACCATACACAATGAACACCAGATTTTTACGTGGAAAACCCAAGATGGAATAGACCACAGAAAAGCTAATTCTCATGAATAAAAACACAGGTTAAGGTGATTTTTACAAATTGTAATGTCCCCGTTTTTCACACTTCGGGATTAGCTTGGTTTGGCGACCCTCGCAAGCTAATCAGGTGTTCAGAGGGGGTCAGATTGGGGAGCCAGCGTTGGGATTCCATTCTGGAGATTCAGTTTATCAGGTCTGCTCTTTGTTCAGGTCATTTTGGCTGACTTACTATTTTTAGTAAGTGGGGTTTTTGGTATGGCCAGGATTGGCAGGTTGTCTGCACAGAGCGTCAGATATCTTAGGATCGAGTTTCAGAGAATCTCTAGTTTGAGGGACTTACTATTTATAGTAAGTCTATTTTTAGCAGTGGCTATTTTTGGCTGGGCAGTTGGTCCTGGTGCTTGTCAGAAGTTGGATGGTTGCAATGAGACGGATCAATGGCTTTAATTTTAAAGGTGTTATTAAATTAAATTATATTGATTTAATTTAATAACTAATGACTTTATAATATTATATTATAAAGTGGGAGTATTTAATAAAGCCAATTAAGTGAAATATTAAAAAAAATGCTTTTTCGAAAAAGCTATATATTTTGCTCGAAAAAGCACTTTCATTCATTCATTATGCAATCATATTTTTATTGGAGTTTGTGAAGAATTGCCCTGGCTAGGGTTTTGAGGACGGATTCCTCTTT
>MU225240.1:11568519-11592010 GCA_018584345.1 Thuja plicata
GTAAGAGTAGAGTAAATGGTTAGTTGCATGGTGATGTTAGCAAGTGTTTGATAGGGATCTTTACACTAGGCCACTAGCATCCTAGCAGCTTGTTAGGAAGCCTTGTGTGGTACTCTAGTCTCGTTTCTCTCGAATCATTGCATCTATGGAGGTAGCACCGCTGGTAAGCTTTCATTAGATTTGATCCCCGTCCACTTACTACTTTCTTCATTCATATGAGTAGTAGTAAGGTAGCGAGTAGCTTAGTAGTGAGAGTTCGATGAGTGAAGTTGGAAGTGACATAAATTAAGGAGGAGGAATCAAGGGAATATACATTGAAAAGCTAAGTCCCCATCACCATTATAGCAAGAACTGAATATCCTTGAAGAAACAACGTAAGCCCGCCGAAGTGATTACCAGCAAATCACATCATTATAACTGAGTTAGGATCCACAGGTGTAAAGAACCTTGGAGTGTTTCCTCACGTCCTTCGTGAGTATATACTTTTCAAGAGAGGGTTGGGTGTTTGATATCCTGTATCAAGTGTTTAATCCTATATGTTATGTAGTGGTACAAAACTCACATCAACAGGTGGGTGATCTGGGTGGGTGATAAGTTTACAATCTATGTATCATGTCATAGATTAAGACACTAGTTATAATCTTACATCTTCCTGTAAGTCACCTTGGCCTATTTAGCCAAGCGGTCTCCTACGTATTGTCATCTAGTCTATTGCATTCTTGGTGAGAGTACAGTTTATTCTTGTCATATTGAATCTCTCTTGTTATTGTGCTTTCTATTAGGCCTTTAGATCTTGGGTGGCTATCTCCAAAGCCAAATCTTACATGTTGTGCCCACACTGCTATTCAAAGCCACATTGTTGTGTGGGGCCACACTTTTTAAAGAAAATTATAAGCTTTTTATTTCAAATTATTTAATATGTATTTTATGCAAACTCTTAATAAAATAATTTAATTTTTTTTAGTTTTAAACTACAACCTTTAAAAATTAATTTATATTTTTATTAAAAGTTTTTTAACAAATTTTTTTTGAAGAAATTTTAAAAATCAAAACTTTATTTTTTCTTTATTCAAATTTTCAATAAAATTTTTGAAAAATAAAAAAATATATTAATTTTTTCTATGTTTTTAATAAGTTTTTAAAAATGTTTTTTAAACTTTTAATAATTTTTTAAAAACAAGTTACTTTTGTGAATAAACAAATTTGGAAAACAATTTTTGCCTACCTACTGAGCCCGTAGTGGCTGACTGTTAGATATTCCATGGGGGCCAATTGCTTCTACTTTATTTTAGACAACATCCCAATTGGAGGCAGCTTCAGCAGTCATCTACCTCAGGATAATATTTTTTGTGGCTTCTTCATCTTCTTTCGAGATTTGCATCATCATTTTTTTAATCTCTTGTATGAGCTATATTGTAAATGCACTATCATAAAGTGACAAAATCTTTAGTGTACTCTATCATTTTATGAATGTTTTGATGTAATCTTCATGTATTTGATAGGTTAGGCTCTAGATTGATCAGAGTTCCATGACTCAGACTCGCCTATGACTCGGCAAGGTCGACTCGACCCGTGACTCACCGATGACTCGGCTATGAGTCGGCAAAATGAAAAAACTGAGAATTTTTACGATTTAAAACTTGTTTCATACACCCATTATTGAATAAAGCTTAAAGACACTATAACATCATCAAATAGAAGCTAATTTGATCACATACATCCATCACATAAGTACAAACGTAAATTGTAGCTAAAGGAAATAGAAAACATAGATACGCAGAATTATAAATATTGTCAAATGTATATAAAATCCATGACATCAAATGTTCCCAAACATATGTGTAAACAAAAACAAGTCTATGGCTCCTAGACTATGGACTCCTTGATGCTCTCAATGCAAACCTATGCCTCCCCGATGTGATTTTGTGGATTCCTTGATGCTCTTCTTCCCTGCTAGTCGCAAACCTATGGCTTCTTGTTTTTCTTCCTCTCTTCTTCTCATAACAAGAAAATATAATGCCTTTTAGGGAAAATTAGAAAGCATATGTATAAAAAAATAGGAAAGCCTTTATTTATTTATTTTTTTAATTTGCAGTCCATGACTGCTACCGGCCGGGTCATAGCCCACAGACCCGGCGGGTCATGAAAACTTGGCCAGCTCAACTCGGCCTGCGGGTTGTCAAAAATCGCACAACCCGCAGCGAGTTATGGATCACTGATATTGATGTAATCCTCATGTATTTGATAGGTTAGGCTCTATATTGTGAGACTTGGTACATGTCTCCCGTTGAGATTAGAATGTACCAATCAGCAGTTTGAGATATCCAGTTGATGCTCACATAGGTGTCTCTTTGTTTCTGATTTTATTCCTGTTGTGGTTCCTCAACAATTCTTCATCGAAAGATGCTACAGTGGTGCTTTGACATTCTTGGTGCAGCATTTGCAACGTCCCCTTATTTAATCTCTCAAGTTTTGGGACTACTTTCTTCAATTGCAAGAGACTTCTAACGTCCAGATTTGCATTTTATAAATAAATCGGAAAATATTTAAATATTTCCTAAGTTGGTGTTAAATAAATTAATATTAAAGTGAGTATTATATTCACTTTATATTATAACAATAAGTTATAACTTATAATAAAGGGTAGGCCCTTTCCCTAGGCATTATGAATATAAGTTGTTTTTTAAATAAAGGGGGGCTATTGTTAATAATCTATGTTCCACGGAGTTTTGGGGACTGGGACATTTTAGGGGACGGGGACATGTTTCCGGTACGGGTACGGGTCAAAGCCAAAATTTAGGGGACGGGACCTCAGGGGACGAGAATTAAAAATATAGGGGAATTTTTATATATAGAGAGAGAATTCAAATATGCATATCATAACATTGATAAACCATTCATCATAGACATTTTAGAGGCTCAATACATAGAAAATTAACAAAATTCAAATACTAAGTACTTTCATTGTAAAAATATGTCGTACAGATAGAAAAAAAGCTCAAAGGCTCCGAGTATCATGCATGCAATCAAAATGACATAAAGAGAAGTCCAACTAAAATACTAAAAGCTAGGATGTCGGTTCGGGTTCGAATTCGAAGAACCGGTTCGCCGGTACAGCAAAAAGTTTGAAAAGGGGTTTGGGTTCGAGTTCGTTAGTACAAAAATATGTAATTTATATATATATATATATACATATTTTGATATTTATGCAGCCTAGAAGCATGAGTTAAGATTAGAATGTCACATGGTATCATAAAAAGTAAACATTTAAACAATAAAAACACTTGTAAATTTGTAATCATAGCATCATGAAACATGAATCCATGATCATACTACCATCATATACTTCAAATTCAAGTTCAACATCAAAGATTCAAAACATTAAAATTAAATCAGAACATCAGTTCAAGCATCATTGTTTGAAGTTCAACTAATGGATTAATAATTTAATAAATTTATTGATATTCTTCTTCTTCACCATCATCATCTTCTATATGGAGCCTACTAAGACTCGAAGGTTAATTTTTCCCCTTTTATTGGCGCAGTTTCTACCCCAAATTATTAAATGGGGGTTTGGGGGCAGTGCCCCTTGTGCGCTCCTTGACACAGTATAGGGCGGGGTCGAGGGGCAGCGCCCCCGAATGCTCAACCGACTTTAATTATTTTATAAAGGCATCAAGAGTTATTTTTCACCGACAAATGAGAATTAGAAGTAAAAAAAAAGCCTTTAAACTCACCTTTTTAGGGTTGTGGATGCCAAATTTTTATAAATTGTGTCATAAAAAAATGTTTTTACTCAAACCGTGCTCAAAATTTGTCCCAAATTTGCATCAAATTTGATTTTTTAAGTAAAATTCACCCGGGTTCGAAACTTGGCAACCCGGGTTTGAATTTGGTGCAGAAATATCGAACCCTGCCCGGAAAGCCCGGACCCACAGGCAGACCGGACCCGGACCCCGAACTGGTTCGAATTTTTCCGGGTCCGGGGGGGTCCAAGGCCGAACCCGGTATCCTACACTGAAAGTAAACAATAACATAGACGTTCAACTCCATAATCGGATGTCCATAATAATCAAAATCAATAGTGTATCTGCAAATAGTATATGCCAAACATATGGCTGTCCTCTAGGAATCTAAATTATCATCAAAGTCAGTCTTTGAGTCACTGGTAGGCTGAGGGTCTTCCTCATCCAATGGAACCCCAAGCAATCCTGGAGGTGTGTCTTCCTCCTCAACCTGCATAGCGTTCCTGTGGTTGGTCAAATAAAAAGTAAAAAAAATGTTTTTTTGGCTCAATCGCCATCCAAGTGTCGGTTGGGAAAAGGGGGACGGGAATCAATACAGGGGACGGCTGAGGGACAGCCAAGCTGTCCTTGGTACTTATTCTCGTCCCCCCATTTTGACTGGTCTCAAAAATGCAGTTTCTGGGACGGTCCCCGATTTGGCCTATTTCGGAACGGCTTGGGGGACGGCAAAAAACCATCCCCGCCTCCCCGTTCCGTCCCTGGTACAGGAACAGGTCAAAAAACATAGGGGAAGCGTCCTCGTGGAGCATAGTTAATAATGTAAAATTGTGCCTTGGTGGACGAATTATTGGAGAAGGCATGGATTTTATTAAAAAGTCAACTAAATAAAATAAAGAAACCCTAATGCTGGTCAAATGGCTTGGAGGAAGAAAAAAAGTGAATTGGAAAAATCATTTTCGGCATCCAGGTTTATTATTTTGTTTGCATATTGAGGAAACTTCAAGAACGGAGACTCTTGAGGTGGCCATGCTGGACGTCCCCTTAGCTTGCCTGTGGAATGTAATTTCATTGTTTCATCAGCTGGATTCAGCATTGTGGTATTATTTTGTGGTGAGATTAATAACTTTATTGGAAAAAGGCAGAAATACATATCAGATTTGCAGATCAGGTTAATTACGACGGAGTAATAGCAATTCCAAGTCCATCTACTCTAGTCGTACTTCATCAGGAAGAGATGGCGTCTTATTCTGAGGAGGAATATCAGTGTTTTAGATTGGGGTTTGAGAAAATCAACTGTCTACTACAGATCGGTGGCTGAGAAGTTGGAAATTGGTGGTTGCATATGTGTTTTTCAGCTAACCGCACTCTATAGGCAAACCATCACACCTTTAGCTGGCCATACAGCATTGGCCAAGGCTGACATCAGCAATTGTGGAGTAAATTACAGAAAACCAGACTTAGTTTGCATCCAGTTTCCTCAATGTGGACTTGCAGGTCAATTTTGGATGAGAGAAATACTCCAACAAATAATTGTGAGCTGATTGAATTTGTCTACATTCGTACAGACCTGGTACAGTTGCCATATTGTTTATTTGACTGAAATAAAGTCTAATTTATCTCAATAGTGTGCTTTAAATTTCTAGTTATTCATTCCAATTTTAGAATTAGTTCATTGCATTTCTTATATAAAAAATTCGCAAAAATAATCTAGAAAACTATAAAAACAAAAAAATCAAATATCCAAAAACAACAAAAAAAAATTATACTTCATTCAATATGCTGGCCAAAGTGAAAAAAATTAGAGAAAACCATCAGTCATTGCATTGAAATCATATCACGGATCTTTCAGTGGTATTAGAGCAATAATTATGCTAGCCTGAGGGTTTTGGGTTCAGTTCTATGCATCCGGGCAGATTTGAGGTGTATAGATATTATGTCTGCAGGAGAACACAGGCACAAGCTAAGTTTAGTACAGAGGGGCCAACAGATATGGGTGACTTACATGATGATAGTAGGAGTCCTCGACAACGGGGTAGGCAAAACTAGTAGGATGATCCTGATCGGGAGTTGTTCAGGACTCTCATGAACACGCAGCCACAGATAGTATAGGCATTAGACAGGCTACAGGATACTCTTGATCAGTTGGAGTTGGGTAGACACAGAGACAGGAATGGTAGGCGAGATAGAGAGAGTAGGTCATCTTCAGTTGCTGGCATTCATAGGAGCAATAGGTCTCTTTCCTCATACGATAGTGCATTTGGCTCTCCTAGACGGGACAGTACACGCACACATATAGCTAATAGGCCTTTACAACCGCACTTCCCTCCCAGAGAGGAGCAAGCATCGGTAGACCAATTGGAGGGTGTTGGATTTCAGGATGCACTGATGGCAGCTATAGATGAGTGGCGAGCCCTTCCACAACATATTAGAGATGCAATTCCACTGCCCCAGTATTGTGCACAATGCAGGGACAATTTGAGGCTTAGGGGAGATAGATGGCCCAGAAAACAGAAGAATGGGGGTCTTAAGTGAGCGACCAAGAAGCTTATGTTATCTCCATTTGATGGTAGTGGGAAGATTAGTGCACGGGCTTGGGTGCACAAGATGGATGTATACTTGACACTCAAGTCTATGGCTGAGAAGGAGGCTATACAGTTTGTCGTGCTACACTTGGAGGGGGTTGCATATGATTGGTGGCACCATGGTTTGGTCACGTAGAACCATGATCTCATATACTCTTACACAAAGTTCAAAGAGTAACTTATTGCTAGATTTGATTGGAAGGACATGGAGTTATACAATAGGGATCTAGCTTTGATGAGACAGACGGGTCATATTGAGACTTACATCAATGAGTTTCAGCGTATTGCTGTCATGGTTCTAGAGATGTCCCCTAGGGATGTTGTGATGCTTTTCATAGAGGGGTTGTAGGAGAGATTACGAGGATTGGGGGCTTTCAAGCCCAAAACCTGGAGGAGGCTATTCAGACCACACTTAAGTTGGACACTACACAACCACCCTCTTCTAATCATCAGGATAAGAAGCCTTTTAGGGGCTCCAAGCCTTTCCTGAAGGCTTCTACATAGCACAAGGGTGCACCACCTCCATCTCCCAGGTTGGATCAGGAGTCTCGTAGTGAGTTGAGGAGGAAGTTGTGCTTCTCATGTAAGGATCCTTGGGAGCCAAGACACAGATGCCTTGGAAAAGGCAAGGCACGTCTTATTGAGGCCACCTTTGATGTGGATGATGAGTAGTTACAGGATATAGGCTCTGAGGATAGTGGAGCTGAGGGTGAGTAGGAGGTGCAACAAGTAGAGCTTGGAGATGATGATGCAGTAGTTGCGACACAGGGTGCTATTGCCACACTTTTAAGAGTTCCCAGGTGCCATCCCTTTCGCCTCAAGGGTGTGATCAAGGGACAACGTGTGACATGTTTGGTGGACAATGGAGCTGCACATAGTTTTATAGATGAAGAAATGGTTGTTGGAGGAGGATTGTAGGCAGAGGACTTTCCCAGATTTAGTGTGACACTGGCAGATGGATTCAATCTACGTTGCACCAGGAGAGTTCCACAGTCAAGTATACAGATGGGTGGCTATACACTAACAGATGATTTTTATGTTGTGGGACTTGGAGAGAATAACACAGTTTTGGGCATCTAGTGGTTATAGTCCCTTGGGAGATATGTACAAGATTTCAGGAAGATGCAATTTGAGTTTATGGTAGATGGCAGGAAGGTTGTGCTTAAGGCACTCCCTGATGGAGGACCGATGGTGGTTTCAACTCGTAGGATGCAATCCTTATTCAATCTTGGGGATGTTGCTTGGGTGGCACAGTGCTTCATTTCATCCGGGTCAACTTCACAGGATGACGGTCGTTTCATTTAGATGTTCAAAGGAAATTGGATAAGCACAACCTTGTTTTTGGTGACATACCTCTTGAGGTACCTCCTGACCAAGGTTTTGAGCATGTGATTGAGCTTAAGGAGGGAGCTAAGCCTGTGATTACCAATCCCTATCGTCATCCCAAGAAATGGATGAGATAGAGAAGAACATTTGTGAGTTATTGGATATGGGGTACACAATGCCTAGTTCTAGCCCCTTTGCTTCTTCTGTGGTGTTGGTGAAGAAGGATGACACTATGTGCATGTGCATTGACCATCGTGCACTAAACAAGAAAAAAATTAAGAACAGGTATCCTATTCCACACATAGATGAGTTGTTGGATGAGCTTCATGGTGCAATATTCTTTTCGAAGATTTATCTTCGTTCAGGGTATCATCAGATTCGGGTTTGTGACGAGGATATACATAAGACAACTTTCAGATATCACTATGGGCATTATGAGTTCTTGGTGATGCCATTTGGCCTCACGAATACACTTGTCACTTTCCAATCATGCATGAATCACATATTCAATAAGCAGTTGTGTAAGTTTGTACTTGTGTTCTTTGATGACATTGATAAACAACAGGATTTGGGAGGAACACGAGACATTTGGATGAGGTGCTTGGTTTATGGAGGCTCAATCTTTGTTTGCCAAGATGTCCAAATGTGAATTTGGACTTATAGAGATTTTATACCTGGGGCATGTGATTGGTCAGGATGGGGTTAAGGTGTAATGTCCCCTTTTTATCATTAGAAGTCAATTAAATAGTTAAATTTCAAGTTGTCAAATTATATCAAATTAAATGACAACTTAGTTTAATTATTTAATAAAGTATTAAAGTGACTTAAATGGAGCCTAGTGAAAAATTAATAAAAGTCACTTTATAATTATTTTCCCTCCAAGTTCAATTTTAAATTAAAAAGGGAAAAAAGTAAAGACAAATAAAGGGAATTTCAAGAGTCTTCTGGAACCTTCATCAGAGGATTATAAAAAGGCAGCTTGGACTTCATTTTGAATCATGCTTGGTTTATTCATTTCTTTTGGTAGAGCTCTGAGAGCTTCTTGTTTCAATTCTAGTTTCCTGAGGATGGAAACCCTTGGGATTCTTTCAACGGATTGGACGGAAACCCAATTTGTTTCTGGAGGCTGGATTCACGACGATTGGGCTTATTTGTGAAGTTTATTTTGAAGACAGGCTTGCATTGTTTTGAGGTATTTCATATCTGATCTGAAAATGAGATTGTAATGTTTTATCTTCATATTTAATATTAGGGTTCTATGAATTTTAGCATAATCTATTGGATAATTACAAATTAGTTGCATGCAATTTGTTTGTTAGAATTTTTGTGATACATTTTGAAAAATCTGGAGAAAATATCCTAGGGGGATATTTCATAAGTTTCATGAGGAGAAAATTCAGGCAATACGAGATTGGCCACCACCTAGGAACATTTCAGAGTTGTGTGGGTTCCTTGGTTTATGTGCATACTACAGGAGGTTTGTTAAGGGATATTCACAGCGTATAGTTCTGTTGACAGATCTCACATGGAAGGGCGCATTTAGATGGTCAGATGAGGCATAGGTTGTGTTTGACAAGCTTAAGCAAGTTATGAGTAGCTGTCCAATTTTGGCTCTTCCGTATTTCTCTCAGCCCTTTGTGTCGGAGTGTGATGCATCAAGAGAAGGTATTGGAGTGATTCTTATGCAAAATCACCATCCTATTGCCTACGAGAGTAGGAAGTTGAGATATAATGAGACTCTACTCCACCTATGACAAGGAGATGCTTGCCATCATGCATGCGTTGGCAAAGTTTCGTCAGTACTTGGTAGGTGGTAAGTTTGTGGCGAGGATTGACCACAATAGTCTGAAATATTTCCTGGAAAAGAAAGAGCTTAATAAGCCCCAGCAAAAATGGGTTAGCAGGATACATGCATATGATTTTGATATCGAGTATGTCAAAGGGAAGAAGAATGTTGTTACTGATGCACTTTCGAAGAGGCTTACAGCTATTGCCCTATGTTCCTTGAGTGAGTTTTCAGCAGATTGGAAGTCTCAACTATTGGTGAGTATTCCAAAAATCAGTTTGCATGCGAGATTATGGATGGTTTGGTTCAAGATGAAAGATATACAGTGAATGATGATGTTATATATTATAAGAACAAAATTTACTTTGTTCCTGGATCAAAACTTAAGGAGCAGATTTTACGAGCCATCCATGACACCACTTGTAGGGCATCAGGGGTACTTCAAGACATACAAGCACATTAGAGAGAGGTTCTCATGGAAGGGCCTCAACGATGATGTCTTGCATCATGTGTGACTTGTCAGCAGAACAAGTCAGAGCACACCTTCTCAGTAGGTCTTTTGCAGTCATTGCCCATTCCAGAGCAGAAGTGGGAAGGTATATCTATGGACTTCATTATAGGTCTTCCGAGGGTCCAGCGGAGAGATTGTATTTGTGTGGTTGTGGATAGATTGGCGAAGTATACTCATTTCTTTCTTATTGCAGCCGATTTCACAGCATCTCAGGTAGCAGAGTTATTCTTTCATGAGGTGTTCAGACTACATGGGCTTCCCAGGACCATTGTAGTGACTAGGACAGAAGATTCATGAGTATCTTTTGGCAGGAATTATTCTAGTTAGCTAGTACAGAGTTGACTCCTAGTACCAGTCACCACCCTCACACGAATGGACAGATAGAGGTAGTTAATAAATGGGTTGAGGGTTACTTGGGTAATTATGTCTCGGGGCAGAAGAGAGCATGAGTGCGTTGGTTGTATCTGGGTGAGTACTGCTATAATACTATGTACCATATGGTCATTGGCATGACTCCCTTCGAGCTTTATATGGTTATGATGCACTATCATTTGTGGAGTTGACGTTGGGTGACAGTAGAGCGCCTAGAGCTCGTGATATGTTACAGGACTGTTAGGATATCCTTAAGGCACTTAAGGATAATATTTAGCATGCATGAAATCAATAGAAGATGTATGCGGATCGTCATAGGATAGAGAGGTCATTTGAGGTGGGAGACATGGTCTTCCTACGCCTTCAACCCTAGAGACAGAGGACAATTAAGAGGAGTGGGGCAGAGAAACTCAAGCTGAGATTTTATGGGCCATACAGAGTATTGAGGAGGATCAGAGAGGTGGCTTACGAGCTTGAGTTACCTTCTGAGAGAAAGATACATAATTTATTTCATGTATCGTCCTTGAAGAAGGCTTTGGGGCAGCACATTGTATCTTCACCTGAGTTACCTCCATCGGATGAGGAGGGCAGATTGATTCTGATTCATGCTAAGATTTTGGATATGAGGGAGAGGAGGTTGAGGAGTAGAGTTATCAGGGAGTACTTGGTATGTTGGAGGGATTTGTTGTTAGAGGATGCCACCTGGGAAGGAGAGGCTATACTACAGCATCCATCCTTGCAGTTTCTTCTGGGCAAGCAACTTCGGGAGGGGAGGACTGTAATGTCCCCCCAATAGACTAATTAGTAGTTGGCAGAGGGTTGACCTATCATTTGAGTTCTCGTAGGTCAACAGTATGATTAGGAGACTAATTTCGAGGGTCATGGAGCTTTGCAGGGGCTCTATGAGCAGTTTCGGACTTTCTGACGACAATTCCTACATTTTAGGGCTGGCTCCTATTTTTTAGGGAGGTCTAGCAGTTAACTGGTTGACCACCCAAAGGACCATGGAGCAGACAAGGATCCCATTTGAGCAATTTTGGTGGATTGGAGACAATCTCCTACCTTTTAGGACGAATACCTACTTTTTAGGAGGAACTGCCAGTTGGCTTGCAGGACTCAAGCATCATCCGTGATCACAGGGCTTCAATCGGAATTCAGTTCTAAGTCCAGATTTGCATTTTATAAATAAATTGGGAAAATTTAAATATTTCTTAAGTTGGTATTAAATAAATTAATATTAAAGTGAGTATTATATTCACTCTATATTATAATAATAAGTTATAATAAAGGGTGGGCCCTTTCCTTAGGGGTTATGAATAGAAGTTGTTTTCTAAATAAAGAAGGGTCATTGTTAATAATGTAAAATCATGCCTTGGTGGTCAAATTATTGGGGAAGGCATGGATTTTATTAAAAAGTCAATAAAATAAAATAAAGAAACCCTTATGTCGGTCGGATGGCTTGGAGGAAGAATAAAAGTGAATTGGGAAACTCATTTTTGGCATCCAGGTTTATTATTTTGTTTGCATATTGAGGAGAGAGCTCTAAGATTAGGTTTTTTTCATCAAATTGAAGCTTCAAGAACGAAAACTCTTGAGGTTGCCTGTATGTGGAATGTAATTTCATTGTTTCATCAGCTGGATTCAACATTGTGGTATTATTCTGTGGTGAGATTAATAACTTTATGGGAAAAAAGGCAGAAATACAAATCAGATTTGCAAATCAAGCTAATTACAATGGAGTAATAGCAATTCCAAGTCCATCTACTCTAGCCGCACTTCATCAGGAAGAGATGGCGTCTTATTCTGAGGAGGAGTATCAGTGTTTCAAATTGGGGTTTGAGCAAATCAACTAACTTTGTCCTTCTCATTCTTCTTTGAGAGTATTTTCATCTCTCTTTCGGGGAAGAGTTTTTTCCACTGGATTTTCTCCTTTTCTCCATTTTCAAGATACTGTATTGCATTTGTACATGGGTAGCTAACACAGCCTAGTAGTTAGGACACGTCTTGCTTTGTTTGCATACATTCTCCCTAAGTTGCACTTACGAGGAGTGTTGGTGTGTTTAGGTTTTGTACCTAGTAAGTTCTTCCCATAGGTCCTAAACACACGTCACTTAAGTCTACTTATAGACCGCATAGGAACATTCCCACTTTCAGTGGTGTTATCACATTATCACTTTTCCACCTTAAGTGGGATTTCCACCTTTGGTGGACTTATCATTTTATCACTTTTCCACCTTTGGTGGATGTGTTACACTATCACTTTTCCACCTTAGGTGGGTGATAAGTTATCACTCTACGTGTGATGTCATAAGTTTAAGACACTTTTCATAATCTTATGCCTTCCTTTGACTCACCTTGGCCTATTTAACCAAGGGGTCTCCTATGTACTATCGTTTAGTCTATTGCAATCTTGGTGAGAATACAATTTATTCTAGTCATAGTGCTTTCCATTAGGCCTCTAGATCTTGGGTGGCTAACTCAATAGCTAAATCTTACACTAACTGAAACAAAATTGGCAATGCTAATTGGGAACTAATTCAACTTATTCTAGCTAAATAATAAAGACTTAATCCTAAATATGATAATTATCTATAGGACTTTTATTTCCTAACTAATTGTTGAAAGAAAATTCATTCAATGCTTAGATTAACCTATGTTTCATTTGTTAAGCTAGTGGCATGCTATCAATTAGTGTCACTTTTGGCCTTGTTGTACTTGAAATCTATGTAGTGCATGGACACCTATATGATGCACTAAAATATGTTGATGTTTTAGTCATACAACGATGGTTTCTTACCAAATATACTACCTTTCATAACTAAACATGAGAATATAATTGCTTCTAAATTCATTAGGCAAATCTCATAACCTAGTTCACTTTTGCATGCCTTTTCATCTTCCTTATGATATTATTTTTGAAAATTTCTATCAATATGTATGAATGAGCAAGAAACTGCATACAATGATTAACTATGAAACCAACGTTTATTACATCGAAAACTATTATGTTTGTATTTGAATTTAGTGTTTGTAAATTGTGTTGATGTGTGTGTTTCGGGAAAGGAACTGGTTTACTCATGTAACATAAAAACATTTCCTATTGTCTGACAGAGATATCAGCTGCGTGTTACATGTGATTGAAATCTATTAGACTATTATTAATATTTAACTAAGAGACATCATATGTACTGTGATTTATTATGCTGAGCTATAGAAAGAGATAATGTTCAAAATATGTTACTTTCACGAATGTGTTCTCTCTCTACCTTCCAACATTTTAAGTACTAGTCTAAATTTGACATCAGGATTGGCAAATTTATTGAATGGCATGAGAAACTCATTTGATGAGTTGGTTGGCAGAATTTAAATGGGATGCCTAGACTTGCTATTATATTATTTAGGTTGTGCTGCTTATATAAACTTCTAATGGGGTGACATTAAAGGTCAACTCAATATTTGATCACTTAAAAATTCTAGAGCAGCATAAGAAAAGGTTCCAACTCTCATGTGAATTTTCAATTCAACTGAAACATTATGTATTAAGGTTCTATTATGTATTTGATGAATGCCTTATCAATGTTATCATACAAATATTTCAAATTTTCTATAGTTTTAAAAAAAAATCATTTTTTTAATACACATCCACTGTCATCCCCTTAAAAATGGCTGCCTAAAAAACCGTCTCGGAAACACTTCTCCCTGTTCCCTGCCATCCCCATCCTTGAAACTTGGTGTAACCGTGTAACTAAGGTACAAAATATTAGTAGAAATAAGAATGTGTTTTGTTCAGTTATTCAATAATTGTAGATCTTTTATTGCTTACATTTTGTTCAATTGCTGCATATAATATGCAACTAGTATATTGTCCCTTAATATGTCAGATAATTTTTAATACTCTATTTTCTTGTTCAAAAGATTATTGTCTGAAAGCATTCCATAATCAGCAATGTTCGTTAAAGTTTCAATTTTCTTTAACACAACGTTTTACATGTTCATTAAATATTGCAGTAGCCACCATTCTAAGGATGACCTAGATACTTTACTGTTGATATATTATTTTCTCAATCAAAAATCTCTCACCACAAATCAACAAGCTTCAATTTGTGGTTCCCAATCATAACTCGGTTGCAATAAAAAAGGCTGACAAGGAGTGGAATGCTCTAAATTATTATCTCCATCACCATGAAGTTCCCCTTGAATTCTGACACCAATTTACTGCACGTTCCAAAAATATATTGAACTCGAGTTCTTTCTCTTTCAACTTGATTATGCTCAAACAATATATTCACACCCAAGCCACCACAGCTTAACACCCACTGTTCAGTCACCTCAACTTTTGATCTTTAACTTGAGTGGTCAGTATGGTCATACCATGATTCTGTTCCTAAGGAGGTTGCCAAAATCTTCCCTTAGCAAGTGGTAAAGTATTGCAACATTCATAAGAAGACTTTTAGTCTATGGGTGTTTAACAATAATAGTTGTAGAATATTGTACCACTTCTAGGATATGAGCAGTATATGTATGAGTTTCCTACTTTTATTTTCACTGAAATCCTTATACACATAACCTTTGTACTAAAAGTTGTAATTCCTTTATTCTCAATTATTGCTACTATTGCAGAGATTTTATCATGATTAGAGATATTCAAAAAATATCAAGCATATAACTGTTGGAATGATGGAGATCATTAACTATTACATACATGTACTTAAAATGGATATAATAGAAGGTAACTATTTATAGTGCCTGAACAATATATTTGATTTTTCCACATTTAGAAATAACACTTTGTATCAAAATTGTCAAGTTAATCAAACACAAGTTAGAGTACCCAGCCTGTGAACAAGTCAATACAACTTTTGAGCATCCAGTTAGACATACCTTAATGCCAGTGTTTGTAGCATCCTTTGCAGCCTCAAGGAGTGGGTTAAACATTGGATTGAATGCTACCGTAAAGGCACAATCAATTATATGTCCTGGAGTAAATAAGGAAGCCATTAATAACAGGAAAAGTGAGCAAAAGTGACAAAACAGCCATGTTCATAATATACAAAATTAAATCAATGTGAAGAATTTCTTCCTTTATTACATCAGAATAATACGATACTGTGAGATCGTAAGCACAAAAACTTACAATACATAGATGTGATTTACATGCATGTACCTTCAATGTGTGTTCCAAAGTCCAATTTCATGACATCATCATACTGAAGAACAGTCTTATCACCTGAGTTTGGTGTCCAATGTGCAGCAACCCTATCATGAATGGCAGCGTAATCATAAATAATAGAAAGATCTAAAAGTTGTTTACATGTTTTCAACATTGATAAAGGATGCTTTTAAACATACCGGTTCAGTGAACAACCAGTAGGGAAGCCAATGCCTGCTTCAAGTCCATTTTCTTGAATTAATTTGCGCACCATGTTTTCCAATGTTTCACACAAATCAATCATAAGGATTCCTGGCTTTATATAATTCCTGATGTACTTTCGAACCTTCCATAACAAAAATGCCAAACAAAACAATTAAAAAATTGTGTTTCTCCAAGCATATATCAGCCTGTAGCCTAGCAATAATTTACTCACAAGAGAACCTTATAAATATGAAGAATATGACAGTAGCACATTCAGACAAAAAATATATCTAAGTAATCAACTAGTAAGATCCTCCACATGATAAGTACACTTCAAATCATTGTGCACAATAACCTGACGATGCACTTCTGCTGCTTGACGGACAGCATTGTAGATAGGCTTCTCTAATCGTTCTTGTTCCCGCTTCTCTTCAGATGTTACTCGCCATAAATTACTGATAAATAATTAACCGGAGTTAGCATTCAAATATTACTGCAAACAGTAAACTCAAAGTAGGACATTTATAAGGTTAAAAACATACTAGGCACTACAAACAATGCCTATTTTAATCCTGTTTCAGAAGACAGTCCATAGTAAGTTGTGTGAAAATGACCACTAATATATTCTTAATCAAATTGACTAAACAAATACCAATAACCTGGACAGTTATAAGTGATCAGCTCAAATGATCTAAAGTCTTACAAAAAAGGCCTGCATATTGATTTTGTCAACCAACAAAGCATGTGAAAGTTTTGTCACACATATAGACAAAAGTTTTGAATCTGTCATAAAATAATTCACTGGCACAAATAGTTCAAAGCATAGAGACATTAGCCCACTGATCCCAAACAAAACGAAAACATCAAAAGAAACTTATAGTAGTATAAGGTGCTGACGCAGCAGGGAGTAGTAAATCAGAGAAAGCTCCATAGGCTGTTTTCACCAGTTATCTAATTCTTCATCATTTTTCTCTAAATTTGGATTCACCAATGGATTAGAATTCCAACAATGGACTATATTCCCCAAAATTGAAGCAATTAATACTAATATTTACTCCTATGATATTATCCGCATCTTAGCATGTACTATTTAAAATATTATTTTTATTAAAAACTTATGTTAATTATTCATAGTAAAAAACGATAATCCTTAATATCTTCCCTATTGAGCACTTCAAAAGATTGGAAAATAGTTGGCCCTGCCCAGCAAAGTTGAGAAAAACAATAAATGTTCTAAGATGTTATCTTTCCCCCACTTTTGCTTTTCTCCTATTTATAAAAAAATGTAATTAGAGTTTAATTTCATACTATAGAAGCAGAAACCAGAAAATACTGGTGGTTTACTACAAGTAATCATCTGCCCATGCTAGGTCTTACACGCACACCCAGGTAATTAATACCCAGTCAAACCCAGATTGAGGCAACAATCAAACCAAAAGAATGTATTTAAAATTTAGTGTTTTTCATAATGGGTGCAGTTTTTCGTTTATAAAGCCTTCGTACTTCATTGACTATCACTTTTTGCCTTCAAACTACGTATAAGCAAATCCTCAGACTTTCCCAGGCAAATGTACACAACGAACCAGTCATTTTTTATTACCAAACCATGGTGTGTAGGCACAAATTCAGTATTGAAACTTCAAATGCTCATTTCATGTATTTTTCAGCTGCAACATGACAGATGTCAGGTTTTTCAACAATTTTTTCCCCTCGACATCTTAAAGCAACTCTAATGCATACTAACATTTTTTGGATTTCAGCCCATCATCATGCCACAACGTGACAAAAAGCATTTTGCTGTAAACAGGTACCCAATCCAAATCAAATGAAATGTAAAATTTATGGCAGACAAGTCAGTGATGAAAGTTCAGCTCTCGCTACATTAAATGTTTCTTCAATCCAGTGTCATACAACAATGAAGGAGAATAAGTGTAAAAGTTGCAGAAATGAACAGATAATATGACGATTAACTGATATTGACAGAAAATCTGAAGATATGATTATATATACGATCAGATGAATTATCAATAAAATGCCATGTACTCACTCGTCCTTATATTGCTGAATTTCACCCTCTGGAAAATCTCCAGATGGAAAAAGACTACCTACAGGAATTGAAGGTGGATCAGTCTGTTCTAAAGGTTCCTTCTTCTTCCTGCCCATAAAGAGCCAAGTAAGTACCATTAGTAAGTCTGATTAAACATTTTAAATGGCTTGCATCTAGATACTGTAAGACATATCCTACAAACTTACAGGTGTCCAGCAAATGTAGAAATAACTGCTAGACACAGATAAAACAACTCACTTATTCTTTTTTTTGTTCTTCTTCTTTGCAGCATCTAAGAACACATACATACAGTGAATTTAGTAACATCAAAGAAAGAGAAATAAACAACTACTGAAAAATCACATCATATTTTCAAGTATGGCAAACTTAAGCATAATGTAATTTACTTTTCAGAGAATTGAAATCTTTGATGAGCTGCATAATATTATTATTGCATTGAGGACTAAAATGAATCAAGAACTTGAATAAAATGTAACCTTCAATGAATTGGAGCCTTTAGCAAATTTCAAAAGAATGTAAAATTCAGGACTTTAGGAGATAGAGAACTTAAATAAATTGAGGAAATAGACAAATGAAATAAGTACGTATAATTAACACTGAAAACAAGATATATCCACTACTTAATGCAAAAGACAAAAACCATGTAAGCTTGTCAATCTTCCATTCTTGGCTTGTCATTACACAAATAGAGGTGATAATTGATCATTGAAGGCTCCAAAGTGAATGCATTGTTATTCGTATGCATCAGCAAGAGCCCATTCACTACCAAGGGGATCATAGAGAGATTTTTGGGAGTGAGCTAAGGCTTTTTGGATTCCTTTCTTAGTCATTTCTTATACAAATGAACTATTTTGTTTTATTTTATTCTTCTATGTTTAAAAGACTTAATATATTAACTGTATTGTTTTTTTTCACTTGTTCAGAATATGTTGTTTTCCAAACTGCTTGCCATAGGGATTACAATGACAGCCAACTCTAGCTCCACAGTCCAAACCTAGTTCAAAGCTGACCCAAATTCACCATTGTGGAAGTCTGTTAATAAAATACAAGTTACACATTGTGGGAGATATGTTGGATTTGTGGAGGATGTGATGTGAACACAAGTTCATGTTGTCAAGTGCAAGCACATTTGTGTGATATTTTTTGAAATAGGCATCAAAACTTGCCTCAGCCATAAGCGTGCACTGGTGACAACATCTGAAGTGATAGAATCTATAAGAAAGCAAGAAGGAAATGAAGCAATATCCCATAAAACAGATCAACTTGGCAAATAAAGGATCTTGAGCAATGAAGCCCCTCTTGTCCCATCCATTCCTAAAGTCATGGTAAATAGCTACCAACTTTTGGTCACACTCAAGAAGAGTCTACCTCACATAAAACAACAAAGTGATTGTTGGAAATGGCATTGCAAAGGGAATCCCCATATATTGTCAATCAATACATTTCAAGATACAAATGGTTTGTTTTTCAATGGTGTTTGCTCACCATATTGACAACAAATAGTGGTAAAATTAATGAGATTACAAAAAGGTAACAGGGCCCAATGTAATGTCCCTTCTTATTCTCCTTATGTAATGTCTTGCAAAATCGATGTTAGTACAAAATATTACACAATATTTATATGACTCTTACTCTATTCTAAGTAAGGGGATTTGACCCTAGGAACTACCTCTAGGTCGGGCTTCACAGAATTCCCGATTCTTGGCTTGAGGGGTATAAGATCCACTCTAAGCAACCGGGCTATCGGCACGTCTTCCCATAGAGCACTGCTCCTAAGATCTCTTGGAAACGATAGACGTATCCAAGCCTACGCATATTAATATGACTGGCTTATCAGTATATATACTGCCTACGTGAGATTGCAATAATATCGAGACTAGGGAAGCTATAATAATTTCCTCTAGCCCCCTCCAGATAAAGGAATCCCATCTCTAATGAATATAAGATTCATCCTCTATGGTATCCGATATCATCATTTTAGGAATCCCATCTCTCATGAACATACAATTCATTCTATATGGTATCCAATATTGTTTTAGGAATCCCATCTCTAATGAACATACAATTCATCCTCTATGGTATCCAATTTTATGAATCCCATCTCCAATGAACGTCCAATTCATTCTCTATGGTATCCAATATTAACAATCCCATCTCTAATGAACATACAATTCATCCTCTATGTTATCTAGATTTTAGGAATCCCATCTCTAATGAACATCCAATTCATTCTCTATGGTATCCAATATTATTTTAGATGCACAACGTTAGTATAAAATCCATTTAAAGTTCATTCATGAGAAATTCATATTTATACAAGAATACAATAATTTTAGAATTCACCTAATAGATATATCTCAATATATATATATATATATATATAAAAAATTATAAATGGTAGAATGAAATGCCTGTACTTTTATTTATTTATATATATATATATTATAATAAAAATTGATGAAGAACAATCCATACCAATAAATCGGTTGACTGTCGACTATTTTAATTCCTGTCGCCCCNCCCCCCCCCCCCCCCCCCTTTTCTTAAAAATTCCTTGCCTTTAATATAAGTATGTGGAAGGGGGAGTCACATCCCCTCCACATAAGTCGCCTCCCTTAGGGGGTGCAACTGGTCACAGCCCTAAGGCTGGGACTCAGTCGCACCTCCTAAGGTGCGACTGCCGCAACTTATAAGACCGCCGCCCATAATATTTATTATTGTTAATATTATAATTATTATATTTACATGATTGTTATTATAATATTATTAATAATAATATTTCTAAATTTTATTGTTATATTATTAATAATATTTAATTTATTAAAAATGACAATAATGTATATTATGATATATATATATATATATTATAATTATTATTTTAATTGATTATTATTATTAATAACTATAATATCTTGATATTATTAATATACCATTAATAATATTTAATTAATTAAATTGTCAACATTGTTTAATCATAAATAATTATTAATAACTCCAATTTTCTAGTAAGGATATTAATTTAACGAAGGTAACAACATTACTAATCTTTTGATAGATACAATAACAATTATAAGAATTTTAGAATATTGATAATGACTAGTGATGGTTTCTTATGTTGGCTTGTATCTTTTAATAATAAGTTTAAATCTTTTATTAAAACTTATTTAATCTTATATCGTCTTTATTTGCATTCTTATTAATATAATATTTTAATATTATTATTTATTAAATCCTTATTCGAAAGGGGACATCACACCCAATTTATGAGAATTTTTGTAGAACCTAATTGGTAAAAGAGGTGAAACTTGTAGAATATTTATTGTAGCCAATTGACGATTCATAGAAAGAGATAGAAGTGTACATCATTTTCAATTGATGGAAGGATGCGAAGGATTGGTCCTTAATCAATCTGATTGTTGTGTCCCCTAAAGAGACAAAGTTTTTGAAAATCAAGGACTGTGAAGAGCGTGTGAAAAATACACAACTTATTGTTTACATTTTCATACAGTCTCCATTGAAGAAGTGGGGACTAATAAATATTTCCAAGTCATAATGAACAACAAAAACTTGGAGAACAAAGTTTATGTGGAAATATCTACACATAGCTTTGCAACCTGTACTTTCCCACCTCTAAATATTTCAAATTCTCTGAATCTTTGTCCTCATGGGCATGATAGGAGGGGGGGCCAACTGGTTCCCCCAACAAAAATGTCGTCTTTGTACCTGTTTTACAGACTGGATCCACTTCAAATGTGGGTCACGCATCAATTGGTTTGGCTTCTTCTAGGTCACCAACCCTAGGGCTAGGCTCCTTTTTTGCTAACAAGGATCCTGCCTCGTATGTCGATAAACCGGTGGGAAACAATACCCCAAAAAAGAAAGATTTGCAAATTGATTCAAGGAAGAGTTTAGCTATCTTATCAGAGGAAGGACTTGAGGTGATCATCCCAGACGAAATAATGGACAAAATGATTGAAAATATGAAACTCTCTCTTATAGGTAAGTTCCTTGCCTTTTGTCCAAATGTAGATTAGTTTAGAAGATGGGCTAATGAGGTTTGGAAGCTTAAAGGAGGTGTAACCATTATTGCAATGACGGATAATCTTTTTCTTTTCACTTTTGTTAACTATGAAGACCTGATAAAAGTCTTGATAGGAGGGCCCTGGGCCTTTGATAAAGGTTTAAAAAATTTCCTCTCCTTGTGCAAATGGAAACCGAGATTTGACCCCTCCGCAGAGCTAGGGGCAGTAGCTCCTATCTATGTTCGTCTCCCTGGTGTCCTGTTGGAGTTCTCGGATTATAATGTTTTCAGAGGTATTGCAGACTCTTTTGGTTCTCTTTTGGCAATGGATAAAGTCACTATGCAAAGGTTGAGATTGATATTTGCGAGGATCTGTGTTAATGTGGTTGATGTTTTGTAGCTTCCGTCAGATAAATCCTATGAGACTAATGAAAATATATATATTTTATTATGTGAGATATAATATATATAGATATATATCTAAAATAGTTTTAGGAGAAATTAATATAATAATGATTCAAAGATATTACATGTGTGTGTGTGTGTGTGCGCGCGTGCGTGTAGTTACATAATTAATTGTCATTATATTAATCTCATAATAATGAATAGGCATGTCCCATGAAGGGACATGTCTCTCCTATCCTCATTCTCAATATAAATGAAAGAGTGATTGCTGCATTTGGAAAACACATACAACATAGAGTGCTATTACATTTGCAGCTATCCTAAAACTTAACATGGTATCAGAGCTAGACTGCAAATGTAAGAGAGTAGTTTGCTGATGGTGAATGTGTGACTGTCTCAAAAAATACAATCTTAGTACAGGGACCATATCTCACAAGTATACCATTGGATTTTGCTATATTTTGGATATGTTGGTGATAAAAAAATTTCGAAGAATCTCACCGGAGCGATTGGAGAGAAAGTGTGGGGTTCAAAAGTTATGACCGACAGTGTACGGGTCTATGTGAAATCTAGTGAGTGAAGTTGTGTTGCAGACTTTTGTCCACACCAAGTGCAAAGAATAAGGTCAAGTGAATTGTAGCAGAGTGTTAAGAAGCCAAAGGAGTGATTGAAGAGTTTGGTAGGGATTGGTAGATATTTTGGGCCCTAAGGCAAGGGTCTTTGGAAAACTCAATCTTTATAGACGTTTTCTGATTTGTTGCATATGGACCTTCATTGAAGCAATTTGTGTCAAGGATGTTGATGTGCAAATAAGTATTTATTATCCTTGAATATTACATTTATCTACTCATTGTAGTCTCTCTCTCATCTATATTTCTATATGTACTATAAGAGTTATTTTGCCTTGATCTTTTATGGGGATGCTCTTGCAAGAAAAGAAGATTGATATCAGATTTAGAGGGAGTCTGACACTTTAGAGGTAACTTTGGACGAGGAGCTTAGAAGATTGCTATCAGATTTAGAGGGAGTCTGACAGGTTATCTTAAGCAATATTGGATGAAAAGATCAACAAATTGATATTTTCTCAATGAGTTCTTCTCTGTGAGAGAAGTTTGAGGTGAAATCCCTTGTTTCCACCCTTCGCATTGAGGCATGGTGGATGTCATGTGTGTGACTCCATATTTTTAATGGACATGCCCCCTGTGTACATCATGAGGAAGTGACGACTTCAAAATGATTATCACTTGTATTTGTAAAAGTTATTGGAAGGTGACGATCTTACAATAACTTGATCTTCTATCATGATAGACATCTTATGATG
>MU225240.1:11619705-11647529 GCA_018584345.1 Thuja plicata
TCCTTGCCATACTTGAGAGAGAAGGTTGAAGTGTTCCTTATCTGCTATAAAAAGCCTTGTAACTTGAAGGATAAGTCAAGGTATAGGCCTACCAGCCTTGGTTTTGCAGAGCCAGAATTGCAGAAGTCCCAACCTTGCCTTGGTTGTGACTTGTTAGTTGGCCAAATCACTTGGGTTTCCCAACATTGGATTGGCAAGTCCATAGGAAATCCAATCTGTCGATTTGAGCACCAACAAGTTGGATATTATATCATTGCATACTGTTTTCAGCCTCCTTATTTTTTGCTGTTGTTATTTACTGTTTTACATATATCTGGAAAATACAAACACAAAATAAACAATCCTTCTGCAACTTCTGTCTAATTCTCTAAGACCACAAAATAAGTACAGGAAAATCTATTATTTTAATTAAAATTTACAGAAGTTCAGCGAAAGGATTCTCTTGGGATCTTTCACAAATGCACAAAATTTTGGTTGAGTGGTGAACCAAAATGACCACCCCACTACATCTGGTCTTTGCATTGATTCCAAAATATAATTGCACCAAGGTCCTTTCTATGTCGATGAGGATTTCACCTTTAAGGTAGTATTTGTAAGACTCTTCCCTAATCCTCGTGTAGAGGATGTAGTTACAAAATTGTTTGTTAATTCTGTATACTCCAATGGTCAAAGAATTTTTATTCTTTGTGACATGTATAACGACGATGCTCACAATTGGTGGTGCCTTTATGGCCAAACATTCTAACACCTAAAGTTTTATCACATGGAAGTTTTTTTGTTTTTTTTTTTAAACTCTCTTAACTTGAATTTCAAATTTTCATTTTTAAAATTTATTTTTGTAGTTTGTGAAGTTTGATTTATAGATTTTAATTTTACAGGTTTCCAATTCATCTTCATCTGAGTAGAATTGAAGTGCTATTCCAACTAAGCACAAAAAATTGGCATCAAAAGATTTTTAAGGAGTTAGATGCTACCACTTCCCAACAATCTTCATTTTTTGGAGTTGGATAGCCAATATACTTTTAGTGTGAAATTTAGCGGCACTCCTTGTGGTTGTTCTAGTATACCTTGATCAGCTTTTGTACACTAATTTCTGACTTTATTATTTTCATATTGAACAACAAATATCGATCATGGCATTTGAGTTAAATTGGCATCAAAGTAGATTTTTTCATCCTTATGGTAGTGTTGTTTATTATACGCATGTTATGTGGTATTCTAAACTTAATTCCTATTTGTAGGCAGCAAATATGTATGTATTTGTGATTTTTATTTATTGTTTGTAAGCAAGTTCCAAAAATAAACAAAACCCCCACAAATATTTTTCCATACCAGCATTATCCAAACCCAAATCAGTAATTTAGCAATTTAGATATCTTTACCTACAATCTCCTCTTCTCTCACTATCATGCCTTGTTTGTGGACACCAATCAGTTTATAACATGCATGGTATACACTAATTTCGCTGATGATGCTTGAATACAAAGATATATTCCTTACAGCCTTTTCCTAGAATTTAAAATACGTTGATTACCACCCATATAAATGAATTGTGCATGGTCCCTGCAGCTGCAAACATTACAAATCTCCACACCACTTCAAGAATATTTTCCCCAATGTCAGAGTTGCTCCTTCCTAAACAATTATCCATTATAATTTATAACCAACTTATGCTTATAATTGTAGATATAATCACTTAACCTATACTATCATGATGGTACATAATCTTTAGAATCCTGTAGGAACCCCTGTAACCACAAAAATGATAGAATGGTACATGTCCTACAAGTCTCTGGCAACCTTGTATTAAAGGTAGCATTGGAGTAGAAGAAACAAGAGAAGTGCTGTGGTTGGCTATCAGAACTAACTAGTAGTAACTGTAGATGCTTTGCAACAAGAACAGTAATTAAATCATGCAGTTCTCTCATGTCCCTCTTCAAGAGTATTACATTATCATGGCAGAAATAGTAAAACTAAAAACCATTATCTTCCTGATTGAAAAGATAAGGCAGAAATGCTCTAAGATAGAAAACAACCTGATTGACCATCTACAGCTTCATTCTCCACCTGCCCAACTTCTTTATCATCTTCCTTAGAAATTCCAGCAGTGACTGCTTCCTCTGTTCCATTTAAAGATGGTGAACCTGGGGGCTCTTGCTTGCGCACCCCAGACTTCTTTTTCTTCTTCTTTTTCTTTGTCTCCCCTGATTCCTAATCAAACATAATATGATAAGTTAAAATCTAAATCAGATAGAAATTGCTTTCAACTGGTTATGTTTTAATCTTTAGAATCCTGTAGGAATGTACATGTACGTATTGTACAGTCTTTTCAATTTACAAACTTATGTTTTAAACTTAAATCTCCCTCAAAGGTTCCCAAAAAGCAGTATTCACTTCACCCTCACCCTCAACAATCCCCTCCTTTAAGTCTGTAATACATTAAACTAAGAAAAAAATTACATCTCAGCCTGGAAAAACATTTTGTTATATAAATGGAACAGCTCAACTGGACACTGTTGCTATTACATAGAAATGATGCTTGTAAATTGCCACTTCAAAGGCAAACTAAATCAATCAAAATGAAAGAGAAAGAAGGAAAAAAATACAAAACAGACCAATCAGCTCATTTGGTTTTTCATGAAACCGTATTTATCCAAGCCCATGGAAGGAAATTTTAGATGATATTGTTCACTGGTATCCCAGAAATCAAGAGATTCTACCTATTGATATTTGAATAATCCAAACATGCCAAGGAAAAGGTACTCATTAAACAAATGTCAGGAGTTTTTTTTGAGGAAAATTTCTTCAAACCCTAAACAAATTTAAGATGACATTGTCCCCCTAGTATCCCAACAATCAATAGATTCTACCTGCTGTAATTTGAAATATCCAAGCATATCAAGGCAAAAAATACTCGATAACCAAGTGCTGTTTCTTGGAGTAAATATTTTTCAAACCATAAACACAAAAGGAAGCTAATTTTTCTGTAAGGGGACATCTGCTATTGTCATCACCAATTGGCATACTGACTAACTGTCCATAGTTACTAGAAAAAATCCACTTTTAAGAAAAAGGGAAAGAGGAGGAGAGCAGAACCATTGTCATAAGCTAAGTTGCCAATTCTGGTTTGGTACAGGTTCAGGTATGTGGGTTTGGCAATATTTTTTTTCCTTGGGTTTGGGTTCTTCCGTACACATATATTTTCAAATATATATAAATTATTAAATACATAGACATATTGATATATTATAAATTTATATATACATCATACAAGTTCAAACATATAATAAGTTAGATGCATGATACTCATAAATCCATAATTGCCAATAAAATTATAAATAAAATACCTCATGTATCATATTCATAGTTTGTAAAGTCAAAACCTGCATTTGCAAAAAAAAAAATTGGGTGCAAAATAGTTTTGTAAGACATGTGGGGCCCTTTTTTGGCACCCACAGCCGCAGGTGTGCCTACATTCGGCCCATGTGTAGTTGAATCTTAATAAAAGATCATAACTTGATACACTACAAAAAAATACCTCCTTTTTGTCAAGAGACAAGAAGGGATGCTTCTGTTCCAAAAGTGCTTATTAGTGAAGATTCCAGCCTGTGAGCCCATCCAATAGGAGAGTTGCCATTGTAGCTGATGGGAGCTTAGTAGCAATGCAGGTTATGCATTCTAAAATGTGAATGCCAAGTGAAATGAATGCATGCCTTGTGATTTAGACCTAAATGCAAATCTATGGGAATGTATAGCTCCTTGATGTTTCCATGACGGGGACAACAAGGGACGACTATTAAAGAATAGGGAAAATGTTAAAGTATAAGGAATTTCAAAAATTTATATGAAAAAATTGATAAAGCATTCATCGCACACAATATATAATATAGAACCTTTATAAGCATGGACAATTGAATAGGAATTACGATGTTCTTGATATCATTATTCAGAATATAGAACCTTCATGAGCATGGATAATTGGATACAAATTATGATGTCCGTTATATATATATATGAGCATGAGTTAATATAGACACACTTGAATAGTATGTATATTCAGGTGGGATTGATTATCACAGTTTTCCTGAAGCCTCCAAGACTACATGTTGTGTTGTTAAACTAATTAACAAAGAGGAACGGTTAAGTAGACAGATAACTGGTTATGTTTCAGTTTACCCTCAACTGGGATACTAATAGATAGGATTATTCAATGTCACTGGGTCCTTCCCCCTAGCCCCTGGGTCCCGGTCTGGTTTGAACCGGGCCCGGGTTTGGGGCCAGTACACCATTGATTCGGTCATTCCATCAATTTTCATAAGAAGCAATTACCTTCGATATCACGGCTGATAAAATTAATTATTAATGTTAATTTATATTATATTTATATTAATAATTTTTATATTTCATATATTATATTTATATATTTATATTAATAACTTTTATATTTCATATACATACATACATACATATATATATATATATATATATATATATATATATATATATATATTTGTATGGATGAACCCAAAATGAACCCAACCCCCCAAAAATATTTCACTCGAACCAAGGACCCAAACCCAAACTGGACACGACAACCTTGGGATTATTTTATCAATTGTCGGTGAAGGTATGATGGATAGATTTTAATTTTTAAATTTTTGGTGCTTGCATTATGAAAGTGGCATTCCTTGCTGACTAAGACTTAAACTTGTTTATAGAAATACAATGACTGTAGCATGTCAAGTTTATTTGTGGTAATCCTTGTATACTGAAAAAATTGTCCAACGTATGAAAGAAGATATCCTTGATTGTGAATTCAACCACAAAGATGCAACAATTTACAACAAAGGATATGCATTTTGTAGATTTTGTGATGATTATTAATCATTGGTCTATCCATAATGTCTCCTATAGGGGACAGTGGTGAGTGCAAAAATGGCAAGGGATGTGTCCTGAAGGAGCATTGTTCAAAACAGATCTAGGCATGATGGTTTTGCATAAGCAAAACCACAAAGTTCTTGGAATAAGATGATCAACATAAAATGAAATGATAATTATCTTAAAGGCGTTTCTTAAAGAAAAGAATCCTTTAGGCTTCAGCCATGTTGGAAATAACAAGCTTTTGCTGTGGTAAAAACAGTAATTTGCATCTTCTCATTGACACTTTCTATTGCAGAATACCCTTTGCAAAGTTCAACTTTGCACTTCATCAAACCTGCCATCCTCTTGCCTTTTATCTTTTTTCATCCTTCCCTTATCACTGAGAGATTTTCCTGCATAGCCATCTTTTATTTTTATTCCATCATTTTCTCTCCTCCTTACCCAAGGTCTTACCTAGGGTATTTACTTCACAACTATTTTTCTTTAGGTCAGATATATTCCTGTAAGCTGGATTATCTATCTCTCAAGTAGGATATCTTGTTCCAGAGAGGGATTTTCCTTGAGATTTACTCATTATCACCAGAGAAAGGTACAGATACGATTGAACACTGTTTGATGTATTTAAATATATAATTAAAAACTATGTACCTGATTTATGTATTTAATATATATAGTTATAAACCATGTTTGGATAGATACATAATTTTTCAAAATTGAAATATCTGAATCAGAAGTCTTCTGTTAATTTCCTGTAAGATTCATAATGGTATCTTACTAAAAACTCTCTTAAATGAAAAGCAGGGTTTTCACGAATTTCCTGTTCTGACTTATGCATTCATTTATTGAGCAAACTTTTGCATTTTGTAAGATACCAGACAGTGCAATGAACCTGCAAGGAAAAATATTCTGAACACAATAATGTTGCAGGAATGAGAAACAAAAATGTTTTTATTATCTTCACAATACCACTTTGAGGGGCCAACCTATGAATAGAGCATACACTATAATTACAAATATTCCAAGATGCTTTGCAATTAAGAACTCACAATAGATAGAGTTTTGCCAAAGGCAACAACTACTGTCCCATGCATGTTGGATAAATACTTTATTCTAACTAGTGGGATGACTTACAAAGCATATGTCCCCTTATCAATGCTACCTAAGGGTGACTTGCAAAGCATATGTGCCCAATGAATACTAGCTAACATTGCCTCCTCACTACAAAAAGTTGTGTCCTCAAAGCTGGAGGAATCCTAGTAGACTCCCACATCCCGAATTCAAATTGCAAGCCCTTCCACTAGACTAATAACTCCTCACTTGAATGATTGCACAAGAGCTTTGTGTGTTTGTTCAAAATAGCCTTAGTTTCCAAAAATATCAAGCCGCTCTCATCCAACTCAAGCAGCTCTATTGGCGGTTAAGTGGCAATCCCAATCACTTTATTGAGAGAATAGACATGAAAAACAAGGTAAATTTAAGAATAAGGTGGAGGAGCTAACTTCTACACTACCTCACTTTTGCACTGAACCACCTAAAGAGGACCATCAAATTTGGGAGCCAACTTATGACCTCACTTGTCTCACAATTGTTGGGTCCTAAAAATGTTGCTCACACTTCTAATCGATCCACTTCAAGGCCGAGGATGTATCATTCTTAAAGGTGGGTAGACCAACCCATCAACAAAATGTGAATGATAATAATAGGCCAATTGCGTAGCGTGGATAAACTCTCCTTCACTTTTTTCTCACATAAATCCAAGGGGGTTTTCCTCAAGGTAACATTTAACAATATTAAACTGCAATTGAAGATATAGAATACAAACAAACTGCAATAATATCCAAATGCACAGTTTGATCCCAAATCCTGTAACTAGATAAAGGATTAACCTGCTGCTATGACCTCTATTAAGCTGATGAAAATGTAATGTCTCCTTTTGGAATTGCCCTAAAATCACAAATTCAATTAAAGCAAGAAATGTAATATAGTTAGAATTATAGCTTTACCAATTAAAATGTTTAATTAGGATAAATCCAGGCTTAGGTCTTGCAATCATGTTAGACACTATTGAAATATAATTCATAACAGCAATTATTTCTACAAGGGTTAAGGATCAACTAACATATAAGTGCATATACATACATATATATATACTAAGATACCGGATTCCTTTGCCCAGCCCCGGATTCTGGTTCTAGTATGATCCGGATCCGGATTCCTCCCGGATTTTGGCAGGGTTCCGGAATGGAAACCACAGGGAATCCAGATTCCATTCCGGAACCCTGCCGGAATCCGGGAGGAATCCAGGAGGATTTGTAGGAATCCAGAAGGATCCACAAGAATCCAAGCTTCTGGGCATCAAAAAACGGGCCCACTTTATGTTTTTTTTTTTTTTTTTTAAATTTCAGTATGTAATGACATTTTGAGACTTTTGCAAATTATGAATATGATATAATCATATACTGACAATTATGGATTTATCATTTTATGAGAATCACACTTCTAACTTCTTATTATTATCATTATAGGTTTGAACTTTGAAGTTTTGAACTAATGATGAATGAGCATTGACATGTTACATGTATGGAATCTATGAATATACATATATAAATTTATAATATATATATATATTTTTCGAAAAATGTCTATATATATACCCGTGGAACCAGGATCCGGCCCAAAAAAATTTTTGTCAAATCCCTGAATCCGAATCTGAACTAGAATCTGGATCGGCTACTTAGTATATATATATATATACATATATACATATATATATATATATATATATACTTATACATATACATATACATATCCATATGCATACATCTATATATACATATATAGTATATACATATACATGCATCTATATATATATATATGTTAGTTGATCCTTAACCCTAGTAGAAATAATTGGTATATATATCCATTTAGATAAATTATGTATTTTCTATAGTTCATAATTC
The DNA here is from genome assembly GCA_018584345.1 of Thuja plicata. Taxonomy (NCBI): domain Eukaryota; kingdom Viridiplantae; phylum Streptophyta; class Pinopsida; order Cupressales; family Cupressaceae; genus Thuja; species Thuja plicata. The sequence goes on from MU225240.1 coordinate 11,627,547, forward strand.
ATATTTTAGGATTCAACCAAAATTGGGGTTGAGTGAGGGAAGCGTGAAAGGGCGCCAAAGCATCTCGCAGTAAGCCTAAGGACGGATAGAACACTCCCCTTGGCCCACATGTGGCAGGACTCCATCCATCAAACATGGGGTGGCCTACCTAGTGTGGAAGCTCGTCTCTGCTCTCCCAACTCAAGTCACCTTATTCATCCACCTATGATTGTGACTTCTCTTTATGAATTCCGACAATCAACCGTTGTAGAGGTTGGCGCCTAGAATATTCCTCTTATCTACACTACAGTGATGGTATTTTGTCACTATAATAATAATGCATTGTATGATAAGTATGAAAGTGTGCATACTGATGTAGATTCAGAATTTTATTTTGATAAAATAGGGGCAGCTGATGGGTGTGAAGTTTATTGCAGTAGTACTCCAAATGAGGAAGTTTCAAATGTAGATGTGTATGAGTGTACATTCTCTAATCTGGATGATCCTTACTTCGAAATATTTTGTGTAGATGTGGGTGTGGATTAAAATAATAAGCCAGATTGTGTTTTTGAATCAGAAATATATACTTCTGTTGAAACATGGGATGTTGATGATTCAAGCATGTTAAATCTGCAATATGTTGAGGGGACTAATGATGAAGTTTCAGATTCACAATTGTATGAGTGAGGCTCATATGACTTTGAAAATATCATAAAATCTGAACTGTCTATTGAAAGGATAAATGATGATAAATTAATGAATGCTAATGCATTTTTCAGTTTGTCTGAGCTGGAGTTGAAATCTGACTTTGACAAGTTGCAGAATGATTTGCCTTGCTTTCCAGTTCAGTCAAAGAGCCATCAGTTGGTAAATGACAATGAGTGTGATGAAGTAAGGTATCACGTAGAGTATGGGTCTGACTTGTTTGGTGATTGTGACTTCTGCTTGTCATATGATGATAAAAATTGTCAGATTGTGCCTGATTTTCAGATGCATAATGATGAAGAATCTTGCAACATTGAGTATACTAGGTTGATGAAAGGTGTCAGAGTGTTTTGTCAGGCAGATTTTAATGATATTTTCAGATTGGCTTCCGTACAGTGTGATGAAAACCAAGTGCATAACAGAGAATAAAGGAGGTTGAATGAAGGTTTTAATTAAAAAAAGTTAAAACCTCTGAAATTTGTGTGAGGTTTTATTCTGCTTGAACATCATTGTTTAATCTTGGAGACTTATTACATGATGATGGTAAAGGTTTACTTGCCTTGGTCTAGCAGAACCGGAAGTGCAGGAAAAGTCAATCATTTTCAGGATTGATTCTCGTACGTTGGCCATATCCAGCATTAAGTCTCAGCATAAGGCCTGGCTAATCTTTAGGATTTAACGATCTATTGATTTGGGAACCAACAAGTTCTTCGATTTTATATTTGTCTAATGCATTAGTAAACGGTGTGTCATGCTGATCACTGCTGATAATACTAGTAATCGCTGCCTTTAGATCTCTCTGTCTTCCTCATAACAAGATTGCAGTTTAAAAGGACATTTCATATTACTATTTTCCCAGGGGCATGACATCTTGTTAACAAATCAATGAAGTAGGAGATAATCTCCTCAACAAATCAAATTATGATTCTGTAGTTTTTGAGTCAAACTCATTGACCCATGTTTCACGAGTAGTGATTCACAAGGAGCCATCTCTCATAAGAATGAATGACACTTAGAACTCATTACATCTAGGTGATGCTCATAGGAGAGAAGCATTGGTCCTTCCTAAGAGGTCACCCATCTCAGTATTACTGCAATTCAAGCACACTTAACCATGGAGTTTCCCCTAAGGTTAAGCCCACTTAGCTTGCTATCTCATTTGCAAAACCTTCAACAAGTGTTGTGCCTTATGAACCATTCATTATAGAGCCTCTTTGGCTCACCAATTGATAAGTAGGAGATATTTTCCAAAGCAAGTCAAATTATGATATTGCTAGCAGGATTCAACTTTGTAGTTTTTGAGTCGAACTCATTGACACATGTTTCATGAGCAATGGTTCACAAGAACCCATTTCTCATGAGAATGAATGGTACACTTAGCACTCATTGCATCTAGGTGACTCTAATCTATTGGACCTTCCTAGGAGGTCACCCATCCTAGTATTACTCCAACTCAAGTGCACTTAACCATGGAGTTTCCCCCCACTTGCAAAGCCTTCAGCAAGTGTTGTGCCTTATGAATCATCCATTATAGAACCCCTTTAGCTCAAAGGCGTTTTTCTGGACTTGGTAGCGAGGATTCCAACCTCAAGCCCACCCTACATCACAACAAAGAATGTGCGAGGGAAAGGCCCTCAAATCTGTTTCACTCCTAACCACACTCTGGTTTCGAAAAGTGTGTGTGTGTGTAGATATAATAGAAAAGCATTTTGATTATACTTTTGGCTTACTAAGTCAATCCCAATCCCTATTAATGCTAATATGGTTTGATGAATAGGTTACGTGCAGTCCAAGATTCTTGACCACCACACTCCAGACGACCTATAAATCTACTCAACCCAAAAACATCAACAAGCCAAAAAAAATTCCAAAATTTTGTGATGTAATACTTGAAAATACAAATCTGCCCACAAAGGAGCTCTAATACCAAATTAGAAATGCAAATCTGCCTACAAAGGAGCTCTGATACCAAATTAGAAAATCTAAATCCCCAAAACAGGGCAGAGCATAAACAGAGCTTGCAAACTCTAATTTTCCCAATCACTGGGAATGTACATCGGAATAAAATAAATAGAGACAACACAGTTGGAGCCATGCAATATTTCTTTCTTGCTTTCTATTAATTCTGAAAATAACTATTACAAGTAAAAAAACTCAGGAAATATAAACTAATAATTGATTAAAATCTAATTTGCAGCACTCTTGGGCTGTACCCAACCACCTGGAGCTTCACAAAGCTCTTACAAATCTGCTCTCTAGGAGCTAGAGCAATCACTACTCAACCAAGAAACACACAACTACTGCTGCTACAAACTCTGAATCACACAGAGCACAAGAAACATTCTTTTTGTTGCATACACACAAATTTGAATTTCAAACTTACCTACCAAAATAAATTCACTGCCACATGATTGTTTTGCAATATTAGGAGCCAACTGAAGATTTCATTCTCCAAAGTCTGGGTTGCATTAACTCCCTGTTATTCACTTATGGAAGCCCCTGACAGGTAGGTGTGCGTCAGAGGCTTAGGGCAACAAAATATTCCAACACTCCCCCATTGTCCTGAGCCGACAAACAAGATCATTCTTGATCCAAATCTACTACGCCTAGATTTTTTCTTAGGCGCTCAAAGTTGTTCTTGCACAATGGCTTGGTAAAAATGTCTGCTAACTGCTGCTCAGACCTACAAAACTCCATCTTTATTTCACCATTCTCAACAATTCTCTGATAAAATGATACCTGATTTCAATGTGCTTTCTTCTTCCATGAAACACGAGATTTTTTGTCAATGCTATTGAGAAACATTGTCACAAAATATTGTAGTTTCATCCTCTTGTTCTTCCTTCAAATTTGCCAATATTCTTCTCAGTCAAATAGCTTGACATGTTGCATTTGCTGCTACATACTCAGCCTCTGTTGTAGATAGAGCAGTTATGGGTTGCTTCTTGGATGCCCATGAGATTGCACCCAAACCCATATGGAACACATATCCAGATGTGCTCTTCCTATCATCCAAACTTCCTGCCCAATCACTATTTGTGTAACCAATCGGCCCAAACTCATTTGTTGCAGTATATAAAATACCATATCCTTTGGTACCATTCACATACCTCAGGATTCTCTTACCCGCTCGCCAATGTGACTCTTTTGGAGTCTCCATAAATCTGGAAACCAAACTTACTGCATGCTTTATATTAGGCTTAGTTGTTATTAAATACATCAAACTTCCAACAAAATTTTTATACATTATTGGATTCACATTGTTGCTACAATCTTTCTTGCTCATCTTCAGACCTACGGTTGTTGGTGTTGGTGCAGGCTTGTTGTTTTGCATTCTAAATCTCTCTAAAATATGAATTGCATATTTTTCTTGAGATAAATATTCCATCATGCATTTGTTGTACTTCTATGCCTAGAAAATACCTCAAGAGACCTAATACTATCATTTCAAACTCATTCTTCATGGCCTCTTTAAAATCAACAATGAGGAGATCATCATCCCCAGTAAAAATTAAATCATCTACATACAAGACAACAATTATAATTTTACCATTATCTGCCTTGATGTAAAGAGTGGGCTCACCGTCACTTTTGCTAAAGCCATTGCTCATCAAATATGAGTCAATCTTGTTGTACCATGCCCGTGGAGCTTGCTTCAGCCCATAAAGAGCCTTCTTCAGCCTATACACCATGTCTTCATGACCTGAAACTTCATAGCAAGGTGGTTGTTCCACATAAACCTCTTCTTTCAACACTCCATTAAGGAAGGCAGACTTCATGTCCATTTGAAATACCTTCCATTTGTGTTGGGTTGCAATTGTTATGACAACACGCACGGTTTCCTTTCTTGCAACAGGGGAATACGTCTCATCATAATCTCTCCCAAACTGTTGTTTGTACCCCTTGACAACTAAACGAGCCTTATGCCTATCTATTTTTCCTTCAGCATTTCTCTTGGTCTTATAGACCCATTTAACCCCAATAACTTGCTTGTTGGGAGACAAATCAATTAGCCCCTATGTTCTATTTCTCTTCTTTCACAACATCCTCAAAATAAATTGGACCGCAATGAGAAAATGATGCAAAATTAATGTTTTCATCAAAATCTTCTTCATACCTTTCATCTTGGTAGGTCTCCCTTAGACTCTTGGTCTTTCTTGGCATTAGGGAGGCAAGAGTGGGGTCTGAACTCTCACTATTGTTGTTGTGTTGTGCAGGCCCAATCAATAGTCATTTGGAGCCGTCTGTAGTGCTTTGTGTAACAATCCAGAGCTGTCGGGAGCTCTCAGGAGCCAATTTTGAGGTTGTCTATGGTTGCTTGTCTTTCTGCCTGTTTATGTCAGGAGCCGTCAGGAGCTCTTTGTATCTACTGTAACAACATCTTGCTGATCATCATATTCATCTTCTTCGTCAACAATAGCCACTTTACTTGAAGTGCTTGAAGATGTGTCCACCGAGCCATCCCATCACTCATTCTCAATAAACTTCACATCTCTAGTAGTGATGATCTTCTTGGTGACCGGGTTATACAATCTATATGCCTTTGATTCGGGACTATACCCCGTGAAGATGCACTTCATTCCCTTGTCATCCAACTTTTTCCTTTTCTCCTTTGGCACATCTGCATATGCTACACACCCAAACACTCTCAAGTGTTCAACCGTCCATCTATGTTTTACCCATGCCTCAAGAGAAATCTTGTCACGGACTGCCTTTGTTGGATTTTTATTGATCAAATACACGGTTATTGTTATGGCCTCTCCCCAATACTCATTTGGGAGTCTCTTTGCTTTCAACATACTCGTCATCTCAACAATGTTCCTATTTTTTCTCTCACCCACTCCATTTTGTTGCGGAGTATAACTGGTTGTTAGCTCCTTCTCTATGCCATGTTTCGTACAAAAATTTACAAATGCATTGGAGGTATACTTTCCCCCTTTATCTAACCTTAGGACATTAATGTAATGTCCACTTTCTTTTTGAGTTTGGGCCTTAAACAACAAAAACTCATAAAATGCTTCCGTTTTATGCTTCAAAAAATAAACCCATATCCTACGACTGAAATCATCAATGAAGGTCATAAAATAAGCACTCCCCCCAATGGATCTGGTTTGGATAGGGCCAACTAAATCAGTATGCACCACCTCCAATGGTGCTTTTTCCCTTCTAGAGTTACCAGGTTTAAAGGGCAGCCTATGTTGCTTACCCAAAATGCAAGCCTCACATTTGCTACTTGACTCTACAATATTTGGCTAACCATCTACCATTCTTTTCTTGGACAATAAACTCAAACCAGCATAGCCAAGATGTCCATACCTCAAATGCCATAGCTTGGAGGAGTCTTCAATCACGCTCTTGAAAGCTGATTGTTGTTGTACTATTGTACATGCTTGCTTGGGAGGTGCAACTACGGATTGGGAAGAGAAGCATGTCTCTATCCTCTAAGGAAACATCCGGTTCTTTGTCATTTGGACTACTGCAACTGCTTTCTTACTCACATCTTTCTCATAAATGATACATTGGCCATTCTCCATCAGCACTTTGTATCCATTTTGGATGAGTTGTCCAACACTCATCAAATTGTGTTTTATACCGGGGGCAAAATAAACATTTTGAATCCCCTCACCTTGCTTGGTGTGGATCATAATAGATCATTTGCCCACAACTAGAACAATACCATTGTTCCCCATTTTAATTTCAGACTTAACATTTTTATCATTGAAAGAAAACAAACTTTCATTACCACTCATGTGGTTACTACAGCCGTTGTCCAAGTACAAAACCTCAGGGCTACCTTCTTCACCAATGTTGCACATGATGAAGGTTGTGGACTGATTACCTTCAGCCACTCACATCAGCCACATTTGCATTTTGCCTTGACTGATCATTTTGTTTTTTCCAGCACTCACTTGCATAATGCCCAAATTTCTGACAATAATAGCACTCCACACTGCTCTTATTTGAGTTGTTGTTCTTCTTGTCTTGTCTGGAGCTGTTCTGAGAGTTGCTTTCTCCCTCATGGTTGCATGCCCATCTTGAGCTTTCTCCTCCAGCATTTCCTTGTCCGGAGTTGCCACGACCTCTACCGCTTGAGCTTCATCTAGAGTTGCTTCTTCCTCTCCCCCTACCTCTTGCATTGGCCTAAAATTTGAAAGCATCCTCTTGGGAAGACGTTGCAGGTCTATTTAGGCATTGCTCGTGGGTTTGGAGAGAACACATTAACTCATCCACAGTCAATGTGGAGAGATCATTTGCCTCTTCAATGACAATCACTATTGTATCAAACTTTGAGGGCAGACTTTGGAGGATTTTCTCCACAATCCTCTACTCCTCCACGGTTTCTCCATTCGTCCTCAACTGGTTTATCAAACCAAAGACTCTTGTACTGAAATCTGAGATGGACTCACTATCCTTCATTTGAAGAGTCAAAATCTCTTCGAAGCATCTGCAGCTTCACCAATTGAACTTTGTCAGTCCCCTTGTGGCTTGTTTGGAGGATTTCCCAAGCTTCCTTTGAATTGTTAACTGCTACTATTCTAGGAGATATTGCCTCTATCAAACTCAATGCCTTTGCATATTTCCTCCTTTGCTCCTTCAACTGGTTCTTTTGATTGTTGTTGAGGGCAACAAACTGAGCTGAGTCAATCACATCCACAAACCCAATGATCCCAAGCTCCCACAAATCGTTTGCAACCATTATAGTCTTCATTTTCTTTGCCCAAACATCATAGTTCTGTCCATAAAAGTATGGTGGTTACTCTCAACTCTTTCCTTCATCTCCCACCATGTCTTCTACACAAAAAAAAAACATCAACACCCAAAAAAACAAAGGCCCAAACTCACAAGGACTTGGGGCGAAATGGCTCTGATACCAAATTGAAAATATAAATCTGCCCACAAAGGAGCTCTAATACCAAATTAGAAATACAAATCTGCCCACAAAGGAGCTCTAACACCAAATTAGAAAAACTAAATCCCCAAAACAGGCAGAGCATAAACAGAGCTTGCAAACTTTGATTTTCTCAATCACTAGGAATGCACAACGGAATAAAATAAATGGAGACAACACAGTTGGAGGCATGCAAGATTTCTTTCTTGCTTTCTATTAAATCTGAAAATAACTATTACTAATTAAAAACTCAGAAAATACAAATTAATAGCTGATTAAAGATTAATTTGCAGCACTCTTGGGCTACACCCAAACACCTGGAGCTTCACAAAGCTCTTACAATTCTGCTCTCTAGGAGTTGGAACAATCACTACTAAACCAATAAACACACAGTTGTTGCTGCTACAAACTCCGAGTCACAAAAAACATTCTTTTTGCTGTTGCATACACATAAATTTGAATTTCAAACTTACCTACCAAAATAAATTCAATGTCATATGACTGTTCTGCAATGTCAGACGCCAACTGGAGATTTCATTCTCCAAAGTCTGGGCTGCATTAACTCCCTATTGTTCACTTCTAAAAGCTCCAGATAGGTAGGTGTGTCAATGTCAGGAGCCAACTGGAGAAGCTGCATTAACTCCCTGTCGTTTACTTCTGGAAGTTCCTACAGGTACGTGTGCGTGAGAGGCTCAGGGCAACAAAAAAATCCAAGGGTAATCAGAAAACAGCAAAAGGTACTCCTTCCCGAGAAAATAGGTCATACTCCATTGCATCTGGCTGAAAAGATGGTTTAAAGAATTCGGGATACATGTGATCCAAGCTTACATGACACACTACTGAAGGCAGCCCAAGCCTTCGTCCGCCCTAAAACTTTCCGAGGAAAACAAACATGGAAACAAGTTTGACTGATCATACAAAGGAAACATACACAAAGATTGGTTTTTTTAACGTACACACGCTTCACCCACGCTGCCCTGAAATATACATACATATCAAATACACCTGCGATACTTTACAACACAATCTTTTTTCAAATCAAAGCTCAACGAATATCAAGTAATCCGACTAAAAAAATTTCGAAAAGCGAAAAGAACACAATTTCAGTTATTGTCTAACACATCATTCAATCAATTTGATTCCAACCTGCGAGACGCTTATAAGATATTTCAACAAGAAAGCACCGTGTTCATCTAAAAATTGAACTGCTAAATAAACAGTTCCAAAAAATTGGAATAAAGATCTTACAGGTCCTTTATCTCCATCTCTGATCTCCTCCTCAATCTCCACTTTAACATCTTCATTTCCCTCTGCACCTCCCATCACTTCTTCCTCTTGCAATGTGAAATTTTCCAAGAGCCCGTTCCTGAGTAGTAGTTTGTGACATTCTTTTCAATCAGGAGACTATATATATGTAAAAAAATTCCAAGAGCCCGAACCTGCGCAGGAGGATTTGACTTTCAAATCAGGAGACAATATATATCCTAGCACTAGCACTAGTCAAAAGGTGGCATGGTTAGTCAGATTATAAATTACATAGAATGTTCTATGGATCGGAAAGTAGTTGGCTCAATAGAAGACTAATATTTTTTTTATTAAGAAAGAGAATGTTCAATGGATCTAGAGTAGTTGGCTTAATAGAGGACTCTAATATTTTATATAAAACAAAGACGGATAATGTTCTATTGATATAAAGTAGTTAATGGAGGACTCTGATATTTTATATTAAAAAATATAATCTATATAAATTCAATAGATTATTAAAAGTTCATTAATTTGATAATCTCGTATAAAGTCATATTTCTAAATAATTTTTGCAGTATATTTCTAAATAATTTTTGCAATTTGAATATTTATTTGGATTCACTTATAAAGGTGGTTTTTCTTTTTTTCTTTGTTTTTTAGTTTTTTTCAAGATTTTTCATTAAGGTCCTTGATAGTTATCTCCTACAAAGAGTCTTGAACTAAAATCCTCTTTAACTAAGAACAAAGAATTGAGGGGTACCTATTCACAAGCGTGGTGGTTTTATTGACCAGGAATTTCATGAACAAACAAGTGTTACGTAATGAGAAGTATTTTATTTGTAGAAAATATTAATTATAATCTTTAATGTAATTCTAACTCTGATTTTAATAAATTTGCTAAGTTTTATTGAATATATTTTAATTTAATTGCATAAAATTATTTATTCAATCTATATAAATATAATTGTAATAATAAATGTAATGTAAACTTTTTTAATAATTATTATTTTTTAAAAAATTTATAAATAAATTGTAGTTAATTTTAATCAGCCGAAGGGTATTACACTCACACATGGATGGGAAAACCTTCGTCAATAAAAACTAGAAGCATTTAATTTGGCATGTTTGTGACAAAAATAAAAAATCATTTTATTATTATTTTATTGCAAGACTAGTATGCTTTTTTGTTAAAGGTAAAATAGGTTTTAAAGGGGACCTTGAAACCCATTACAACAAAATGTTGCCTAAAAGGATAACATCAACAAATTGGCAACCAACTAATAGTAAAAGAATAGGGAACAAACTAGAGACAAGGAACCAAAAACCACTATTATAATTCATTTCGAAAATGAGCAGCTTGCATGTCTTTTTGGATCATGAAAATTGACCACCTCCTGAATAATCTTTTTTATAATCCTCCAAAATTTTGGAATGGTTGTGAGTTCTCGTGGGCGTCCCTTGCAACTGAGAAGCAATATTTTTTCCTTTCTCTTTACCAACATCATGACTAGTAGCATCACTTTTGATATTTTTACCAGCATTATTAATGTCAACACCAATGGCAGTACTCTTCTTCGTCAGATTCACTACCTTCAAGTTCTTTACTTGGTTATTGAATATCTAAAGCCCTTTTGCACTATTTTAGATGGAAGATTGGCTAACTTTGACTACAATTTCAAGTGTTTAGTGCACTTTGTGGATTGTTCCCTCCAACATTTTAATTATACCTTCATAATCATTCCTCAAAATGTTAATATTCATAGCAACTTCTCCAAAATATACAACATTTTGGAATTGTCCTCTTTTCTCTTCTCATGACCAAACCCACCTTCAGCTTTCTCCAGTCTACCTTGGAGATCCTACAATCTCATGTGAATAAGATTAATCTCAGTGTAAAACCATTTAGACAACCTAAATTGCCTCGTAGCTCTATCTTTGGCGAGCCCAAAGACATCAGCAATGTGCTCCATATTACATTTGCAACCAAAGATATCATATTCCACCTACTCATGTTGTACATTAAAAATGTTAGAATCAAATTCCTCCTTTTCATTCATGTCCTCATCCCTATCAAAATAATTCTCCTCATTCTCGAGTTAAATCTACTTACATTTCCCTACTACCTTGTTCTTATCCTTATTTAAAAAAAATTCCTTTACCTTTGCCAAGGTTAGGTTTTCTCTTTTTTTTAGTAATAGAATTATGCTCATCTTCTTCTTCACAAGTAAAAGACCCATTAGACCAAGAAATATGGACCTTTACAATATTTTTTAGAGGTTTCTTAGTAGAAGAGTGATTAGAATCCCTTTCATCACCCTCCACAATCCACTCTTCTTCATTGTAGAGACCTTATCCTTAATATCAATGCTCATGTTCAAAAAAATGTTCTTAACATGCTTGTAAATTTCAATGGACTTAGTTTGTTTAGGTTCAACTGACACTTAGTTTGTTTAGGTTCAACTAGCATGAAGATAGACTTTGCATATTCCATAATTAACAAGATTAAACCCTTGTGCAACATAGAGAACCTAGCATTCCTATTATGATCGTGTGAGGTCCTACCCTGACCCATCATAGCATGGCTGGCATTTTCATATTTTTGATTATCTTGATGATGCACTATTTTGATACATTAGACTTGTTTTGATAGTGATATCTTATCATTAGACACTATGTCATGATTTTTACATTATGATGATGATGATAGGATATACTTTTATATGCTTATGACTGACAGATCTTGATGATATGATATAGATAAAAACTAGTTTCTGAATCTTATGTTTAGATTTTATATTAACATGTGAATTATGATTCGAAGTGAAATTGATGTTGATTGAAATTATATAATATGCTTCTAGGATACTTGTGAGAGTTGATGTCAGACATTACATGATGATGAGATTTAACAATAATTGATGAGTATATATATTTGCATGTGGAAATTTAATTATATATGTTATTTCAACTTATGATGAATCTTTTGAAAAACAAAGTGTTAATGGATATGTGTATAATGTTATCATTAATTTTTCATTGTTATATACATGTTTTATTTCTTGAGCTGCTAATATTTTGATGAAGTATGCAGGAAATTGACCATAGATTTTAAAATGTGGGGAATCAAGAATGGATCAATGTGAAATCAACAAAAATCCAAGGTTTACTCATTGAAGAGATATAACTTCATTGTTACTTGTTTTATTTAGTAAATGTGATGATTGGATGTATTGTAAATTATAAATTATAAATTGTAAATATGTGGATTATCCAACTTGGCATGCCATGTGTAAATGTAATGTGATGTGTTTTATGTTGTATCAATTGACACTTGTACATGTGAGTTGGCATGACCAAGTGAGTTAGGTTGGGATTAGACATTCACCCTAGAGTCACCATGTAGTGTCCCCATGTAGGGTTTCTTGTTTGAAGAGCCAAAAGTGGAGTCCCAACATGTAAATTCGTAAGTCAACTCTTAGAAGGTTTTTGGAGGGCTAAATGGAACCCTAAGAGTTGGTTTGGGTTAAAATTAGCTAGCTCAATAGGTGTACTATGGGTTAGGGGTTAAATTTTGACCAATAGAGTGCCCAAAACTCATTTATGACCTTGAAAAGAGAGCCCATTTTTAGAGTGGCGAATTTGAAAGAGTCTTCTCTCATTATGATGGTTAGGTGAGAGTTTCCTTTTTAGTAGAAGTTTGGAGGAGTTTGTGGGTTGATTGCCCACTCTCCAAACTTGGAGACTTCTAAGTTTGAGCTAGTGTGATTGGGAGATTTGGTCAAGGGAGAAAAAGCTAAGGAAGGGAAAAGCTCATCTTCAACTTCATTCTTGCCATTGCTTGGAGTGAGGTTGGCGCTATCTTGTCACTGGAAAGCTATATTTTGATGTATTTGTGTTTTAGCATTGTAGATTCTTGTAGTATTTAGCTTGAGATGTTTTATGCATTTTGAGTTTCGTGATATCTTTTTTCCTTTTTTTTCTTTCTTTTGGAATGGATGTTATTTTTGGGTGTGCAAGGCTACACTCACCCTTGGGAGGGAAGAGAGTATTGAGGGTGAAGGGATTTAGTTGGGAATACTCAAATAGTGTAGAGACTCTTCTCATGGACAAGAGGGATATGGCATGGAGTATGGGCTCCATGTTATCATTTCTTTGGTTCTACACATTTGGGGGCCATAAGGGGGGGAAGTTGTATATGTGAAATGAGATGAATGAGTTGTGTTATGAGCCTTGTGAAGGCAATATCATGTATGTACTTTTTTTATGGCTTCTCCTATTTGGGTTCATTTTCCACCTTCACCCATTTTCATGGGTCCAAGGTGATCCATTGTGAAACCAAGGGTTTGGGAGTTCAATATTTTGTTATGGTTGTTTATGTGTGTTTTTGAAATGTTTGTTATCTATCCATTCTTGGTTCCCCAAGATTGGGATGGCCTTGTAAAGGCCTAGGTTGGGAGGTGAGCCTCCGTGGTCAACCTTTTGTTTATTTGTAGGTTTATACTTGGATATATGAAAAGGAATGTGAAATCTCGGAAAAAGAAAGATTTTTGTGTTGAGAAATCTTTGTGTAAATAAGATAATCTATGTGGCTAAGTCCTTGTAAAAAATCCATTGTAGTACAGATATTGTATTGTATGATTATTATTGTATAGTGAAATTTCAATTGAAAATGTAGCTTTCTTGTAAGTAGGAGTTGAAAGAAACTTGTATTTCATTCTTTGAAAGATAAATGAAAGATGTGTTCCTTCTATTTCGTGATCATGTCAATCTGAAATTTATCATTGTTGAAATAAGAGTTTGATTTGCTATGCATTCAAAAAAAAGATGAAACCTCATTCCTTGCATTCATATGTAAATGGCATGGTAGGATAAAAAAGATATCTTGATGCATTCTAGAAAAGAGTTGTTGTTATGTATTTCTTGGTTGCTTTATCAAAAGAAATAAAAGGAATTAAGTTTGTATTTTGATTTTTTTTAATAGCAATGTAGAAGTTTGATTTAAGTATCTAAATCATCAAATATGAAAGAGATTTTGTGCATTCTAAATATCTTGTTGTTGGTTGATTGTTCTTGTTTTTTTTTGTCGGTAATAGTACATTATTTTATTAATATAAAAGAGACATTACATATTTTAAGCTCTTTTTAGCTTCATATAGTAGACCCCATTACAAATAAGATTTTCTCTAAATAATCCCCACCCAAAACATATCAACATTACACTTATCAAATAAAACATGATCTAGGAAATATCTAAACATCTTGCTTGCTGATTTTTTTCCTTTAAAAAAAAACAACATATAAACTTAGACAAAAAGAATAGACCTAGTTACTCTAATGTGCATTTAAAATATCGAAGGCGAGGACAGATAATTTTAAACCAACAAAAATCTGGATCAAGAAAGGAGGATCACAAAAAATGGTTACAAAAACCGATTCTACATAAACTGGTTTTAAATAGGATCAGGGTATTATTGCCATTGTCGAGGCTTCCAGAAGCATTGGTGAATGCTCGGAGTCAAGAGAAAAAAAAATTCCTAGGGATATTGATCTTCAAATAGAGACTCCATATAAGAAACAAAATTGTTTAGATACAAAGATAGAATATGATAGAAACTCAGAGGAGAATTTTGCCTTGTTAGACGAATTGGAAAATGTTGATCCAAGGAACATTAGCCAATCGGTTAATGCCATTCTGGGAAAGGCCAAAGGGGGTAGGGGAAGGAGGTAAAACAAACAAAAAAGGGAAGAAAGGGCCACAGAAAAAGGTATTATTAATGTATTTGATTTTCTGAGAAAATTCAAGGGAGCATGGGCCTCCCTTGGAGAGAGATGAAGATATCTACATGGAATGTCAGGGGTCTATCGGCCCCTGACAAGAGATGCTTGGTTAAACAAGCATTGCACAAGTCTGAGAGTGACATTATTCTCATTCAAGAGACCAAATTAAATCTAGATAAAGAACTTAGTTTTCTTCATTCTTGTAATATGTGGGAAGGCTGCTTCCAAGAAGCCATCGGGTCAGTGGGAGGCCTTGGTCTATTATGGAATCCCAAACTTATAAAGATGACAGATTTGGAAAGATCTACCAACTGGATGTATGGGGTAGCCAAATGCCTAAAATATAATGTAGTTTTTCACATTTTTAATGTTTATGGCCCGACCAAAACATTAGATAAGTTGAAGGTGTGGTTGGAGATTTTTGCCAAGTTGTCAACCATTGGTAGCGAAAGAGCTATTTTAGGAGGTGAATTTAATGCTTTAATGGAATTAGAGGAGAAATCAGGGGGTTTGAGAATGTCCAACCAAGTCATGGAGGATTTTAGAGAGTTTGTGAATAATAATCAATTGACAAATGTGGTCCCTTCAAATGGTAAATACACTTGGACTAATCGTAGAGAGAAATTCACCAGAATATCTGAAAGACTAGACAGATTTTTGGTAGGAATTTTTTGGGTAGAATATTCTTTCAAACTGGAGACCAGTATCCTTCCGATATCTCTATTAGATCATTATCCAGTGCATCTTAGTGTTCAAGAAGCTTGTAATGGGAGGAAAGGTAGCTTCAGATTCCAAGGTATATGGTGGAGAGATAAGGATTTTCTCTCGCAGGTGGAAAGGTGGTGGAAAGATAGCGACATATATGAAGGAACTCCAAGTTACTATTTTACGAAGATAATTAAATTCATCAAGGACAATATCAAAGCATGGAATAAGATCTCTTTCAAGAATGTTTTTGAGGAAAGAAGTAGAGTAGAGGCGGAACTCGAGGCTCTCAATCTACAAGTCATTGCTTCCGGTATGACGAACGAGGATTACAACAAAGAGAAGTTATTGAAGAGCAAATTGGCGGAGATTCTTCTCAGAGAAGAAGTATAATGGAGGGAGAATTCTAGGGACAATTGGAACAAAGAAGGGGACTCAAACACAAAAAAATTTCATGCATCAGTTAAATCAAGGAGATCTGCGAACTGTATTCACCATATTCAGGACACGCAAGGAGTATGGCAAGAAGAAAATGCAGTCATTGAAGATATTGCGGTAAACCATTTCAGAAATTTACTCAGAGAATCTATGGAAGTTAGGATGTGCGAGCCTTTTTCTTTATTGGAAGTCATTCCTAAGGTGGTTTCAAAGGCAGACAATTCTGAATTGATGTGGCCTTTTTCTATTCAAGAAATCAAAAAGGAAACATTCGACAACCATTCTGATAAAGTTTCAGGCCTCGATGGGATGCCATCAGAATTCTTCCAGAAGTGCTGGAGCTTTATGGGAGAGGATATACTTAAGGTGGCAGAAGACTTTAAGAAGAAAGGAAGATTTGTTAAAGAAATTAACAATACAGTCATTGTCTTAATTCCCAAGTAGTAGGATTGTGTGACCATGGCAGACTATAGGTTGATTTCCTTATGCAACTCTATCTACAAAATCATATCTAAGGCATTGGCGAATAGATTGAAGCCAATGTTAAGTAGACTCATTTCAGCAGAGCTGCACGGCTTCGTTCTTGGGAGAGAGATCATGGATAGTATCATTCTGGCAGGGGAAACCATTCACTCTATTAAATCTGGTAAATCTCCAGGTATGATTGTCAAATTAGACATTAATAAGGCATATTATAAAGTTAGATGGTCCTTTATTCTAGAACTTCTTCGGTGGTTTGGCTTTGATCATAACTGGATTAGATGCATTTTCCATTGTCTTTCTACTGTGCACTTCTCAGTCCTTGTTAATGGTTCATTAAGTGGCTTCTTTTAAGCTACTAACGGGTTAAGGCAAGGTGATCCCCTATCTCCCTCTTTATTTGTGTTGATGGTAGAAGTATTGGGTAGAAATATTAAATTTTAATCCTCGTTGGGTCACTGGCGAGGAGTGTCTTTCTATGATAACTTGGCCCCGATTACACATTCCCAATTTGCAGACGATACGATACTCTTCGGAGAAGCTTCGGTTAGGGAAGCCAAGGTGATGAAAGAAGTTCTTGACAAATATGAAAAAGGATCGGGCCAAAGTATGAACAAAAAAAATTCATTATTATACTTTCTGAATACCAATAGAAAGTTAGGTAACAAAATTTCAGAGGTGTTCGGCTTCGCAGCAGGAGAGTTCCCTATTACATATCTTGGTGTTCTGCTATTTGCGGGCAGATTAGATCCCAAAATATGGGAGGAAGTCTTGAGTAGATGTCGCCAAAAAGTGGGGGCCTGGAAAAATAAATGGTTGTCTCTGGCAGGTAGAATCCAAATGATTAAATCTGTTCTTTCAGCAGTTCCTATCTATTATATGTCGATATATCAATTGTCTAATAAAGTAGCAACAACTATCGATGGACTGATTAAAAATTTCTTGTGGGAAGGATCGAAGGTGGATAAAAGGATACCTCTTATCAATTGGGATGTGGCATGTTTGAATAAAGAGGATGGAGGGATCGGATTAAGGAATATGGGATTTCAGAATAAAGCGTTGGGAGCTAAATTGGCGTGGAATATGTACAAAAACTAGCCAAGCCTTGGTGCAAAGTCATGGCTGCTAAATATTTGGACTCATCGGAACCGAACAGGATCCTCACGGTGGCCAACTCAGTCAAAGGCTCACATATTTGGAATTTCATTTGGAATAGTCGTGACATTATAACCGACCATCTCACATGGAAGATAGGTAAGGGAAATAGAGGTAGTTTCTGGAGGGACTCATGGAACGAGGACCAATCCCTATCTAACTTCTTTGAAGGTGAGCCGATCGATCAGGTGGAAGCTTCGAAGGGTAGTAGGGTGGCAGAATATTTCAATACAATTGATACCTCTACAACAAAGGATTGGATAACAGTGGAGAATGTCGACTCAGACAATCAGAAGAAGTTGTCGGAGATATTATTGAGCGGGAGAGTTCTTCGGTGAACTAAAGAAGACTAATTAATATGGAGTGCATCCAAGGCTGGGGATTACAAAGTCAAGCTGGGGAACAAAATTCAAAGGGTCATAAAGAAGTACTGCCACTGGCCATCAGTCCTCTGTTGGGGCAAATGGCCTCTTCCAAAAGTTGGAGCCTTCCTATGGATAGCCCTACACTGTAGGATACTGACAAGAAGCAGACTGAGAACTATTAGGATAGCGGGACCAAATTGGTGTGTACTATGTAGATAGGAGGAAGAGACTGTTGATCATCTATTGTACTGGTGTCCTTATGCAAAATCATGTTGGGATTGGTTATTGGAAGTGCTCCAATGGAAGGTGGTGAGAAATGTCATGCTAAAGGAGTTCCTATCGTCATGGTCGATCAATAGGAGACAATCCAAGTGGGGAATTCTATGGATCATTTGTCCTTCCATTCTAGTATGGCATATTTGGAAGGAATGTAACAGAAGAATCTTTGAAGAATCCTCGAAAGAAGTTGGTATTCTATTGAACGATATCAGATAAGCTATAGAAGAAGTCTTGAACAGTAGGAGTCAAGGTCTTCAATACAAATACAAATCAAAATGGGATTTAGAAATGGAGGACATGTGGACATTTAAACAATCAAGTGATCACATCCTGAAGGATAGGAAAATCATGAGGCAACACGTGGTTTGGCAAAAACCCCAAGAAGGATGGGCGAAACTAAATTTTGACTGTGCAAGCATGGGAAATCCGGGCAGCATCGGGATTGGTGTCTTAATTCAGAATGTTGTAGGAGAAGTGGTTAGGGCTATCGCGGGATATATATGCATCACTACAAATAATGTGGCAGAGATCTCAGCGCTAGAGAGGGGTCTAAACTGGTGTGGGAACAATGGAATCTCCAATCTCATAATAGAAGGTGACTCCCAAGTAATATTGAACAGAATTGTGAAATCTAAATTTCATTCATGGAGATTAGCTGAATGGTTGCCTAGGATCGAGGACCACCTTAATAACATTGGACAATTCCATATACAACATGTATATAGAGAAGGCAATAGGGCAGAACATTTTTTGGCCAATATGGGGATAGAAATAGCTTTGGTCCGTGAATTTGACTCCACAGATGTACTACCAACAGATCTGCAAAAGATTATTTCAGCAGAACAAGTTGGTCTTCCAAAAGTAGGCATAGGATGAGGAGGTGACAGAAGATGGCAATGAAAGGGAGAGCATCTTTAATCTCATGACTTATGAATATATAGTACGCAAAATCTCTACAAAAGCTGCAAAAGTTAAGATGTATCCCGTGAAGTAGATCCGAAGACAGGCGGTTTTACTTATTTATAGACCGATCCGGATTGCATTAGACACCAAGCACAATGATGAATTACTTAGGCATTACATGTGGATGTGCTAAGGGGGTGACAGAGGAGGCGCCCAAAAACCAGATTGCCCACATTTTCAAGAAGGCCAACGAGCAAGAGCATGGAACGATTGTGGCGATACTGGGCGAGGATTTCTGGTCGGAGAGTCATGTGCACAATGAAATCCTAATTGAAGAGTTGTTTCAGCCGGTGATACAGGTGGTTGGGAATGTATTGGCGATCAATGTTATAGTGTGCAAGACTATGGAGGATAGTATGTGCCGAGAGGTGCTAGGCTCCCTCAACCACATCATAGTTTACCCGGTCGAAGGATGCATGATTGAGTATTTTTTTTTAAATGCGGAAGGGAAGCAAAAGAAGATGAACAAGGCTTGGTCCTTGTCCAAAAGAGGGATTCTCAATGACTAAAGTCTAGAAAAATTTGACACATTTGCCAAACAGAATGAGGAAATGTTCCCTGAAGGGGTGGTGGATAGGATACTATCCATTGGTAACGCTATCATGTATTTGTACAACTGAGCCAGGTGGCCAGTTCTAAAGTTGTTGTATTACAACATTTTGTAACCCCAATTTTATGGAAATAGAAAGGGTACTGCCCCCTAGGCAGATCTTGCTTTATATATATATATATATATATATATATATAAAATTAGAATTAGAAAATAATGCTTACATTTCTAGTTTTGAAAGAAAAACTTTGGATGCTCTTATACTATCATATTCAAATTTACACACACACACACACACACACACACACACATATATAAACATGATCTAGGAAATATCTAAACATCTTGCTTGCTGATTTTTTTTCCTTTTAAAAAAAAAAAACAACATATAAACTTAGACAAAAAGAATAGACCTAGTTACTCTAATGTGCATTTAAAATATATATATATAT
>MU225240.1:11648943-11663621 GCA_018584345.1 Thuja plicata
TGTATACACACACACACATATTTTTATATATATTTTTAACTATATTTGTTGGAGGTCTTCCTCCATGGAACCTGCAAGCAAAAAAAAAGAGAAAATTAAAAAAAACTCAGAGAACTAGGGTTTCGGGTGAGAGAGAGAGAAAGAAGAGAAAAGAAGGGTTGAAATGGGATTACTTTCCCATTTAAACATTTGATTTTTGCCCTAAACCCTAATTTTGAATTAGGGTTATCATTGTTCTTTATTTTAATCGATAGTGGTATTATTATATTAGTATTTTCGAAATTCATTTTGGTGGGAAACTTTTAGTGGAGATTTTATTTCCCCCACTTTAAATTTGACTTTTGAATTCTATTAATTATTTACTTTTAATTGAACTTATGAGATATATTATATTTTAATGTAATTAATGAGATTAAATAAGAAAGAAATGATTTAGGTTTTTTTTTGGTAAATTGTCTACATAAGCTATTTGCGAGTTTAATTGACAACCTTATTCAAATATAATATTATGTTATAATGTTAAAATTAATGGGATAGTAAGTGTTAATTTAAATGTCCTTAGTTGACCAAGTTTGAACACTAGGATTATTATTAACCGATCAAAAGGGTTAACAAAAGATAAATTAATTGGTGTTTCAATATTAAAATTGGAATGGTATTTCCCTAACAAAAGTTTGGATATTAAATATAATAATTAAAATGAGTTTATATTAATTAATCGTTGAAACGACTCAATGACAAAGTTGTTTAGTAATAAACATTAGTTTAATTAATCTATGGTATCAACTTCGTTATGTCTTTATTTAATTATAAAGACATGGGAATTATGTCTGAGAGTGGATTAATTCATGGGGTAAACGTTATTTCATTAAATTGGTTGAGTCAATAATCTTCATTAAAACTCTATTAAACATGAATATTAAAGTAATTCATTTAAAGTGAATTAAGAACATTATTTTTTAAATCTTTTCGATTAATGCAATGTTTGTCCCTAGTATTAGGGGGACTTAATTAATGATATAGAACACAATTCAACAATGTACCATGATAACATATTTAATTCAGGGTAATGAACCTGATTTGATAATTAAAACCATTTAAACTTGACCGCACTTCCTCAAGCGATCGTGTCGAGGGATGTTGACCAGTGTCATGATTCCCCTCGACCTATTACGGATTTACTCAATGTACCTATAGGAGTATCTTATTTTTTCTTAGATGCAAACCTAGAAGCTAACGTGGTTAGCACTTGAACCTGTGCAAGCTGCTACTTAGGTTATTTGTCATGTAAAAAAAATGGTGTCTTTTTGGTGTCATTTTTTGGCATGACATTTTGGTATCAAAGCATAGATTCAACAATAGGAAACTAAACTCATTGTGTATCAACTCATAACCCTTAAACTGTTAATTTGTACTTGTAGGATGTCTCCCCTTACTCGACAGGCTTGTTGGCATCGGCGAGGTCCTAGAGGTGCCCGTGCGGTACAAGAGAATGTAGAACATGAGGTAGAAGGTGTTGGAGAGGATCAGAGAACTCCTCCCGAACAACCACAGAACCCAAACCAGGATGTATTGAATGCACTCTAGAACCTAATTGGGATTATTATGGATAAATTACCACCAGGAGACTAGCAGGCAGGACCAGGGATAGTAGCCCGTGAGCAGAGTAGGAGTCCTTCTGCTAGACTTGTCGAGGGATAGGCAGACCACAAGGGTGAGTTAGTGCATATGCCAAAGCCACCACTAGGGATAGGGGATTGAGTAGTTGGGAGAGAACTTTGGGATACAAGGGACCAAATTAGGGAGCTTCCACGCCTACAACCACCACCATTTACAGGGTCTACGGGTGGGACTGAGGCTGAGGCCTGGTTGTTGAGCTTGGAGCATTGTTTTGGGTTGTGTCCTTATGGGAGAAACCTAAAAGCATGATTTTTTATTCACTTGTTGAGAGGGACTGCTTCTACATGGTAGAGGCAAGAAGAGTTTAAGATTCATTTGGTCATAGACACCCTCACTTGGGAGACCTTTATGGAGATATTTAGAGCCAGATATATGTCAAAGTACTTCAGACAACATTAGATAGATGAGTTCCATGACCTCTAGTAGAGGGGACTCACAGTGGCCAAGTATGAGAGCAAGTTTCTCGAGCTCCTTCCATATGTAGACTGCATGCATGATGAGAAACTTCAAGTTAATCACTTCATTAAGGGATTGAATCATGCTATATCATGTATGGTACGCATGGTACCTCCAAGAGACTTGTGTTTTACTATTGAGAGGGCCATGGTGGCTGAGGAGATTTATAATAAACCACATGATTCACAGGATAGGTCTCAGAACCGTAATCCCGCACCTCAGACATTCGGATATCAGAGACCCCATTAGAAGGGGAATGAGAGACATTCATTGGGGTCCTTTAGAACCCCTCAGCCCCAATAGAAACAGACTTAGCAGAGTCAAAGGTCTAGGCCACCATAGGGACAACAGGACTCTAAGATGAAGCAGTGGTAGTCACAGGGCCCAGACGAAACTAGATATCACAGGCACCGTATACACCTCCACCTAGGAATCAACAGTCCTCTAGGAGTGGTTTCAATGGGTCCAACAGGATTGTGGGATAGCAACATTCTAGGCCACAGGGGATACAAATTCAAGCACAAGGACCTTGTTACACATGTGGTACCATGGGGCATATAGCTAGGGACTTTCTAATGGGGCAGACAGCTGACATTCAAAGAGTGGCTACTTCAGAGCCCACTGTGGGAGACATGGGTGTATCTCACATATTTTTTGCAGCGGTTGATAACCACCAAGATGAGCACCAGGCCATTGTTATAGAGGCTACAGGTATGATCTGTGGTAGTAGCATGACTATTTTGTTTGATTCATGAGCTACTGATTCGTTTATTTCTCCATTGATAGTGGAGTGTTTCAGGCTGGTGGTAGTTAGGCAAGATGTTAGTTGGGAGGTCGAGTTAGCCTCGGGTGCTAGAGTGTATGTTAGATCCCTAGTCAGAGATTGTCAAATACAAACAGTAGACATGCCAACTACAAGTGACTTTCATATTACACCTATAGGTTCATATGATGTAGTTCTTGGCATGGATTGGCTTTGTCCCCGCAACGCCAAGATGAACTGTAGACCAGAGAGGGTAGAGTGTGTGGATGATTATGGTACTCCCGTAGTTATTTTAGGAGTTCTAAGGTCCATATCTCTTTGTGTGATCTCTGTTATGTAGCTTAAGTGGTGCATGCATAAGGCATGCCATTTATTCCCCATTACCATCATTGACAAGGAATAGGATAAGGAGGGGGAGCCTTCCCTTGACGACCATCCTATATTGCATGAGTTTGCAGATGTTTTCCCTTCAGAGCTACTTGGTATGCCACCACCTAGGGCAGTTGAATTTCATATAGATTTTGTACCAGGAAATGAGCTAGTATCTAGAGCACCTTACAGGATGACCACTCACGAGCTTAATGAGCTAAATATATAGTTGGAGGAGCTCTTGGAGAAAGGGCATATTTGCCCTAGTGTTTCACCTTAGGGTGCACCTGCCATCTTCGTTAAGAAGGATGGATCTCTTAGGTTGTGCATGGATTACCGCCAGTTGAATAAAGTAACCATTAAGATCTCGTATCCACTTCCTAGGATTGATGAATTTTTTGACCAACTTCAGGGTTCCTTGTTCCCAAAGATAGATCTGAATTCAAGGTACCATCAGTTATAGATTGTGGAGAGTGATATCCACAAGACTACTTTATGTACGAGGTATGGCCATTATGAGTTTACTATGGTTCTATTTGGCCTCATGAATGCTCCAGCTATATTCATGAGTCTCATGAATGGAGTATTCCATACTTTTTTGGACATATTTATAGTAGTGTTCCTAGATGATATCTTGATTTATTCTCAGAATGAATAGGAGCATGAGGAGCGCCTTAGATGGGTGTTGCAGTATTTGAGAGATAACCAGTTATATGGCTGCTTGTGGAAGTGTGTTTTTTAGAATAGAGGTCCACTATCTTGGACATGTGATATCAGGTGATTGGATCATAGTTGACCCATCAAAGATTAGAGTTATTATGGATTATCCAGCACATACCACTTTGATTGAGGTCAAGAGATTCACATGTTTAGTAGGATATTACAGATGGTTTGTTGAGGGGTTTTCCAGAGTGGCACACCCTATCACATCCCTTTAGAGAAATGGAAAGAAGTTTGAGTGGACGAAGAAGTGTGAGAGAGCCTTTTAGGAGCTCAAGAGAGCTCTCACCAGCACACCTATCCTTGCAATGCCAGATCCTTCAGCAGACTTTTTGGTATGCATCGATGCATCTTTAGATGGTCTAGGAGTTGTCCTTATGTAGGGTGGTAGATCTATTTCCTATGAGTCTAGGAAACTTAAGACTCACAATCTTAATTACCCTACCCATGGCCTTGAGCTAGTAGCAGTGGTGCATGCTTTAGTGAGATGGAAAAACTTCCTATTGGATCACCGTTATGAGCTTCATTTAGATCATTAGAGCCTACAATACATATTTACTCAGCTAAACCTTAATGCTCGATAGAGGAGATGGATGGAGTTCCTATGCGAGTATGATTTTTATGTTCATTACATCAAGGGGAAGGAGAATCTTGTCGTAGATGCATTGAGTAGGAGATGACATGAGCTTTCTTCTATGTCCACTGGCCCAGATTTGAGAGAGTGTATATTGTAGCATTTACATGAGGATAAATTTTTTTTACAGAGATATGTCAGTTGGTCTGATCTCAGAAACCCCTTGACGGGAGATAGTCAGATTTTTCCCTAGAGTCTGATGGACTTTTACATCATAGAGGATGCATTTATGTACCTTATACTGGAGGATTGTGTGATTTCATTGTGCTTGAGGCTCATAGAGAACCTTATGCATCACATCCCAGAGTTAAGTAGTTACATGCAGATTTGAGGCAGCTTTATCATTGGCCAGGTATGGGATTGCATATTGTTTGGATTGTGGCTAGATGCCTAGAGTGTCAGAGGGTTAAGGTGGAGCACCGTCATCTTGGTGGGCTTCTTCAGCCACATGAGATACTATAGTGGAAGTGGGACACTATTTCTATTAATTTTATTGTTGGTCTTCCTATTTCTTCTTGTTGTCATGATGCCATCATGGTGATGGTTGACAAGTTTACCAAAGTTGTCCACTTTTCACCTGTGCGTACTACATTCACAACACTAGCAGTAGCACAGGTGTGCTTGCAGAACATTTTCAGACTTTGTGGCATATCCTGTAAGATCATATCAGACATGGATTTTCTCTTCACATCCTCCTTTTGGAGAGAGTTACAGGAAGCATTGGACACTAGGCTCAATTTCAGTACAACCTATCACCCTGAGCTAAATGGGTAGACAGAGAGGATCAACCAAGTGTTGGAAGATATGTTACACATGTATGTGATGGATCACCAATCTAGATGGGAGCAGTATCTACACTTAGTTGAGTTTTCCTATAGCAATGGGCATCATACATCATTGGGTATGCCTCCTTATAAAGATTTATATGGTAGACCGTGCAGGACACCTTTGAGTTGGGACAGGATTGAGGATAAAGTTTTCATTAGGCTAGAGTTAGTCAGGGATATGGCGTAGTAGGTAGTCTTGATCAGGCAGTGCCTTAGAGAGGCTCAAGATAGACAGAAGAAATATGCAGATGCAAAGAGGGTTGATAGAGTCTTTATGATTGGATACAAAGTATTCTTCAGAGTGTGTCCGCACAAGAGTCCAATCCATTTTGGAAAGGGCTCTAATCTTGCACCTCATTTTGTCAGACCATTTGATATCTTAGAGAGGATATGACCAGTTGCATATCATCTAGCTTTTCCACCTATCATGTCACACATCCACGATGTGTTTCATATTTCTATATTGAGGAGATATAATTATGACGAGTCTCAAATTATAGATTGGGATGCATTGCAGGTGTAGTCAGATGGGAAGTTGGCTTTGGAGCCCATCCGCATATTGGCTCGATGGACATTGGCCCTTTGAGGCAGAGAGTTGGACTGGGTTAGATCCTATTGGGATTGTTATGAGGAGGTCATAACATAATGGGAGGATGCAACATGAATGAGACTTGAGTAACCCCATCTTTTTTATGAACTTCAAGAGGACATTCATGCCTAGGGGGGAGGATGTGAGGTCCTACGCCAACCCATCATAGCATGGATGGAATTTTCATATTTTTAACTATCTTTATGATGTACAATTTGTATACATTAGACTTATCTTGATAGTGATTTCATATCATTAGACACTATGTGATGATTTTTAAATTATGATTATGGTGATGATGTTAGGATATTCTTTTATATGCCTATGACTAATAGATCTTGATGATATGATATAGATGAAAACTGGTTTCTGAATCTTATGCTTGGATTTTATATTGACACGTGAATTATGATTTGAAGTGAAATTGATCTTGATTCAAATTATATAATATGCTTCTAGGATACTTGTGATAGTTGATTTCAGACATTACATGATGATGAGATTTAGCAATAATTGATAAGTACATATTTTTGCATGTGGAAATTTAATTATATATGTTATTTAACTTGTGATGAATCTTGTGAGATACAAAGTGTTAATGGATAAGTGTATAATGTTATCATTAATTTTTCATTGTTATATACATTTTTTATTTCTTGAGCTACTAATATTTTGATCAAGTGTGCCGGAAATTGACCATGGATTTTAAAATGTGGGGAATCAAGAATGGATAAATGTGAAATCAGTGAAAATCAAAGGTTTACTCATTGAAGAGATATAAGCTCTTTGTTTGATGACATAAGTTTTTCCATTAGTATGCAAAGAGAAACAATTTTGAACAATCAATTACACTACACCGAAAGTCAAGTTTTTAGTTCAGACTGAAAGTGCTAGGCAAGGATAAATCCGATAACACAGTTTTGAAGTGTAAATTGAAAGTACAACCTGAACATGATAAAGTGGAACCCGATAGGAGTAAAATAATAGTGGAACCCGATGAGAAGTATATAGTACAAACCAAGATAACATAAAAGAGAGGAAACTGGCAGATAGTTCAACAAAGGAACACCAAAAGATAGTCAAACTATTTTCAGAGAAAACTGAGCATCAGACACCGAAAGTTAGTTATATCCTAAGAAAAGTGGATCTGACTCCCACATTAGATAAAACAAATCTATTCTATATTTAGAGTTTTGATTTGTTTTAAATCCATTTCTTGAGGAACAAGAAACATTATTGTAATTGTTTTAATCAATCTAACTGATTAAAAACATGCAGACTAGGAGATTAAGGTCAAGTTGTAAACCTTTGATCATAGAGTTAAGTTTGTTATACGAGAAAATTTATTAGGTCAATATATTGTATAAATAGATGTTGTAATCATTTATTTAATGAGGATGAGAGGATGAATGTAGCCAACAAGCACATCTATGGAGCAGACTGAGAGTTTCAATAAGAAGAACAACAAAATATGAATTTGGTTATCAAGAACCAAGAACAAAGGCTACAGAACAACAGAGGTATTAATCAATCACATTAGGTGATACATTTATACATGTAATCTTGAATGGATCTGTAATCAGCAATTGTAGATTGCACACACTCAGGTCAATGAGTATTTTTGTCTGCATTCTAACAAGTGTAGCAAATAGAAGAAATCCTTTCAAGAAAGGTGGATTTAACAATCCTATTATAAATCTCTTAACCAAGTGCACACTAAATAGTGTTGCTAAAATATCTTAATATAGTAGACCTTAACCAGTCTCCACATAATACTCTTAATAGGGTCAATCATCAGAAGTGATCAAATTGTAAGCCTTAACTGACCCCTTCCAATCTGCAAATAGTGAAGTTTTTGTGGGTGCCATCCCCACCATATTTTTTACCTTATAACAGGGGTTTCCTGCGTTACCATATCTTGTGTTATGTGTCAATTACTTTCATGAATTTTTCTATGAATGTTGTTAATTTTATGAATTGATATATCTTACACAAAGATAGTATAGAATAGATGGTTGTTTATACAATTGATTACACAATGGATAAAGGTTAAAAGGGATAAAAGTTTTAGAGGTAATGATTCACCCCTCCCCTCTCAGTATACACTTCCTATTATTTCCAACAATTGGTATTAGAGCTAGATCTCTTATTTGGAAATTTTAAAGACCTAAGAGAAAATATCATATAATGGAGAAGTACAGACTTGACAAGAGTATTGAGAATCAGAAGCTAGAAATTCAGATCTTCTATGAGAAGTATAAAGAAGCTAGAATCAAGATGAGACAAATGTTAGATGAAAGAAAGATAATGGCATCTTGCTGTAATGAAATAGACTACCATGAAGAAGAGATACCAGATCTATTTGAGTCCTTAGGATCTACAACTAGCAAAGCATTAGACACATCAGAAGAAAGCATCGCAAGTCTAAATGAAATCAATCAACATCTGGTTGGACAAGTGAAATCTTCACAAATTAGTCAAGAGACACATGTGGTAAGAATGATTGATTTCATGAACAATGCTAGACAAGCTGAGCAAGAGAGAACACTAGCTATTGATGACAAGAGGAAGATTACTGAAAAGCTATAAGAGAAAGAGTCAGAAATACAGAGACTTACAGAACATCATCATGAGATTACAAATCAGATTATTCATATGAGTCAAGAGGCAAATAGAATGAATACATAACTCATTGAAATAAATTAAGATATCGGTGAGCTACGGGAAGAAAAAGAAAAGCTGAAACAAGAAGTAAGAATTTAGCAACAACATAATGGAATAATCAAGAGAGCTGAAGAAAACAATAAAAGGATGGATGATTTTCTTGATGGATAAAGGAGAGCCAAAAACAACACTGGACTAGGCTATACCAAGAATGGAGAATCACCCAATCAAGCTGATCCAAAGAATGTCTATGCAAATCCAAGACCAAGAAAGCTGACATGCAATTACTGTGGAAGGCAAGGCCACACATCAAATGCATGTAGGAGAAAAATGAAAGGTATTCCTAAATCTACACCTTCATTCATAGGAATTTGTTATTAATGTAACAAGAAAGGACATAAAGCATATGAATGTAAATATGAGGTGAAACAACCAAAGAAGGAAACCTACATGGACAAATATTGTCCTAATTGAAAAATGCATGGGCACACATCTCTTGAATGCTGGAAAAAGAAAAGGCAAGCATGAAAGCCTAAAAATTAAGGAACTAATTATCAACCGAAAAGAGTCAATAACCAATATATATGGGATTACAATACATGGACAAATTGTATAGCATGTGGAAGATTTGGGCACATAGTTGCAAACTGTATGAGACACTGGACAAGAAAGTCTAGAGGCTGGACTAACCCCAGAATGACATGTCTACACTATCACAAAGTTGGTCATCTAAAGAAAGACCACAGAGACCAAATTACAGAGACCAACATGTTTTCCAATGGAAACACCATTGAAGACATCAGGAAGATGAGAAACAAAATGTGGAGGAAAGCTACAAGCACTGATGAAGATGGAATGAACAATGCAATTGGTGACACCTCATCCCATGGATTTGGTGACATCACCACTCCCACCTAAGAAGAACAAGTAAGTATGAAACTGCATTATACCAAGTTATATTTTGCATCAGTTCCATTATGCATAGCTAAAATACCAAACTAGCATGATTAAAGATGCACTATGGTATTACTTGTTATAATTCTAAGACAATAATTTCATCGGTCAATACATACCGAAATGCATCGGTATACATACAAAGATAAGTTGTCTATACTTACTAAGAATTTTCGGCTAACACATAAAGGCTAAGTTGCTAGTGTAAACCGAGATCCGTCGGTAATCATATGAGTTGACAAAGTTGTCTTCGCCATACACCGAAATCCATCGGTGAAAGAATCAAGTTAATAGCTGCCCCGAAGCATTGCGTTTTCACTGAAAGAGAAGTTAGTGTTGGAAATACAATAATGGGAAAGCAAGATACTGAGAGGGGGGGTGAGTCAGATCTCAAAATTAAACACTAAAACAAAATGATCCACATTCATACATATATGAATCTAATGTAATCTCAGATAGCATCCACACAATGAAATAAATAACACATAACACAAGAACTTGGTAACCTAGAAACCCAAATAGGTAAAACTGGGGTGGGGATGACACCCACAAAATTCTCCACTACTACAGTAATAAAGTGTGCCTGTTAAGGCTACAAATGTTGATTACAAGATGTAATCTACCCTGTTAAAGGTCTGCCCGGTTAAGAGCTAAAGATCATTACAATCTACCCTATGAAAGGATTTCAACTTACAATAAAGTAAGCACTCTGTTAGGAGATAAAGAAAGTTCTGCTAGAACCACTCTATTAAGAGATTTTCACCTGATACAATGATTAGAATGTCTCAAGTATTGATCCTTCATTATGCACTCTGATGCTGATGACATAGCTCCTCTTTCCAGTATCTTCTATGATCTCATAATCTGATATAACTTTACTCTGCTGTTCACTATGTTGTCACTCTGCTTGATCTCTGCTTCTTTAACAAAATAACCCTCTGTGCATTTCACTTCAAAATGCAGTCACCACATACACTTCATCTTCTCTCTTCTTACACACACACATAAAATAGGGTTTAGAAGCAATCTAATATATATGTTCAAGTCTGATCGCGAGATATAGATCAACGATCAAGATCTAATACCCATACCTTGATGGTATTATAATTAATGTTTACAATAGATCATGCATAGGATAAAACAATTAAATGCATAATTAACTTCGTAGAAGAATATTAAATGCATACATAAGTCGGCCCAAAAAGCTTATACAAGTTGGCCAGATCACTTATCCTCGAAGTTTGAATCATTCCAGACATGTATACAAAAACGGTTCTGCTCGGCACTTGACTTCTTTGTATCCTACTCGGATCGGCAATGTAACTAGGCAAACTGAAAATTGCTCGGCAATGTTGCTCGGCCTTGCATAGTTTTAGCTCGGCCACAATGATAGCCAACTAAAACTACCTAAGTGAATGACTAAGTGTTGGTCACTAATCATCAACAGAACTTAGAGATTAACAATCTCCCCCTTGATATTAGTGGCAAAAACACAATTATCATTACTTCCGTTCATTTCATCAAAATGTTGCCTAAGTATACTAAGTACTCCCCCCTAGGAATATACTCAGAATTATTCATACAAAAGTTTACATGCCTCCAAAAATTATATACAAGTGTACCTATTCTGTACTGATGTATCATACTATATCCTTTCCAACTTCCTTACCAATTTCCCCCTTGTTTTTGTCACTGATTGCTGGTGGGGTTAAGTTGTACTTATCCAAAAAAAAATTATGAAGCTGCAAGGTGGCTTCAAATGTAGTATCCCAACTTTCCTTAGCAATCTTCATAACTTCCAATTTTATTTCTAGCTCGACAGCTAGACTCACTAAACTTTCTGCAGTTGATAGATTTGCATTGCTCTGTGATAACTCCTTTGCAATTGAAAGTTCCTTATGTATTACCTCCAAGTGAGGCAATAGGCTTGTCTGAATAGTTATCAATTTGGCCCTAATTTGACCATCTTCATCCATAAGCTCAGCTATTCTCCGTTGTGCATTGATCAACTTAGTAAGATGGAAAGAACTAGAAGTAGTATCTTTACCCAAAGTAGTGCCACTTGATCTCAAATCTAACTGTAGCTTCTCAACAAGCTATAGATTATCCTTTGTGAAAAATTCAACATCACATAATTTCTTGTACAAAGAATAACCATTGGCTATAACTTTCTCTAAAGTTTCTACAAGAATAGAAAGTTCAACCTATTTTGTTGCAATCTCTTCTGAGATTTTCTCCAGAACTTTGCTCTCAAATCTTCTCATGGACCTTTGTAGAAGTTTTTCAATGTTGTCTATGTCATCATCAGTTACCTTCTGTACAATGTTAACTAATTGATCAATAATTGGAGCTTGAGGCATTTCATCCTCTAAGTCAAAAGCCTTTGCAAATATATCTTTGATGGCATGCAACACCTGCTTTTGCTTTTGTTCTATCTTCATCTCTTCATGTCTCTTCTTCCTCTCAAGCAATTCTTGAAGAGTACCTATTTGTTCAAAAGATAATTCATTGGGATCCCATTATGGAATCACAATGACCTCATCTAATGTTACATCTAGATTTTTAGACTTCTTCTTCATAACTTTCTTTTTCTTCAACTCTGGTGAACTTATGCTCAACTGCATAATACCTTTTCCTGTGATAGTGTCAATATCCATTGCCTCTTTTAATTCTATCAATATTGTCAGTGGATTGGGAATACCACTAGTTTTAGGACCTGTAGGAGTGGATGATGCAGAGTGTGGTAGATCAACCAACACTTGCATTGCCTCTTCTTCCTTAGACTTATCAACAGTATCCGTTATCACTACTCCACTATCTAAAACTGTTTTCACAACCTCTAAAATAGGTGGATTCTATGAAGTTACCTCTTGGGAATTTGTTTGCTACTTCTCTTCACTTTTCTAATCATTGACAACTTCAATTATCTCGTCAGATGCTATGGTATTTCCTTCTTCAGTACCAGTTTCCTTAATAGGTGAATCAGTATATTTACCACTTGGCATATCTTGTTCCTCGACATTCAAATTGCTTGGATCATCAACTATAAAATCCAATATAGGACTGTCTGCAGTCAGATCAATAGAGTTTATTGAGTCTAATGCATCTTTTGTCTTGTCATGTTCTGTAGCAATTTGACCTTGAGTCATCTTTGGCTCAGGGGTAGTCTTTACTTCAACTTCTTTTGTCTTTTGCTCGGATGTTCCCTCACCAGATTTCTTATCTTTTGGAACGGCCAGTCCAAAGATTTCCTTCCAAATCCTTGTGCTCTATTGTACTACACCTTCAATATCATTTTTCAGAACAACATAGCCTCTAAGTTTAGGAACAAACCTATTCTTTTAATCCTTAATGAGTTTGGCTCTTTGTTTTGAAGTTAACTCAGGTATTACCTTGGCTAGAGTTCCTTCCTTGATCTCTCTCTCTGTGGTAAGTGAAAATTCCCATTTGCTTGACAAAAAATCATATAGTTCATTTGGCACATGGTTTCCTACCTCTGTAGGAGTTAACTTGAAAGTATTCATCATATCCAAGAGTGCTTCCTGAACTTTGTGCCTATCCACATTATTCAATTTCTCATACTTAATGAACTTGAAAGTTGCTAACCCTGCTGAATTCCTCAAAGTGTCACATACCTCATCAATACTAGCTGGTTTCTTAAATTGTGCTGTGGGTATGTTGCTGGGTTCATCAATTTCTATCTTTTCATCATCACTATCTATCCCCAAGTCTAGTTTCCTTCTTGGTCTCTTTACTGGCTTACTCGGCTCAGCCTTAGGAGCAATTTTAACTTCCTTTCTAGAACTGCTTTCTGCAACCTTCCTCTTTCCATACACTTTTTTTTGTACTTCTGCTAGAGAAGTAATAGTAGATGCTCTAGTCCTCGAATGATTAGCTGTAGGAGGTGTAACCTTAGGTTTAACTTTGCTTAGCTTGGTTACTATGACAATTGATGGTCTTTTACCCTTAGCTTTCTTAGTGATCTCCTCTGATGCACTCACTTCCTCTTCTATAGATATATCCTCACCTTGTCCTGTGGTCAAGCCTAAAGGTCCATCCTCAGGTTCTTCATCACTACCTAAACCAACCATTTTATTCAGATTTTTCACAATTTTCTTTCTTTTCCTCTCCATAGTTCCCTCATTCAAACTTCTAGAAATTTTAGCTTTAGCTTCATCAAAATTTCCAAATCTCTCTACTGTAGTATCAATTGCCTAGGCTAGGAGTGCAATGATGGCAGTTGATGCTTCATCAATGTTAATTTCATATGGAAATGGTTCTAAACATGTTATCCTGGGTGTCACAGCCTGGATATAAGTGTTATCCGTATCAACTAGAAAATAGTTTTCTTCATAGTGCTTCTCCACTAGTGATCTAGGAATCCTACTTCTTAATCTCATTTTCTTCTTGAATTCTACGAAATAGATCCCCATAATGCTATTGAAATTACTTCCTAGTTTCTCAATACATTCACTAATCTGAACTGTAATGGGTCTATCCTTTTTCCAAACAATATTTCCCAGTGTAGGAAATGTATCCTGAATGTAGAAAAATATACAGACTAGTAAGGAACCAAACTTACATGATGAGCTTTTAGCCTTTCTTATTGATGCTAGGTTCTCAGCTAATTGTGTCTGATGTGGCTCGGCAAGATCATATGTATGATTTTTCTTAACAAGTTTCCATGCTTGATCAATGGCTGTACAAGGAACACTATCCAATCTACTCGACTAATAGAACTTATGTGCTATTACTCTTACTCCAAAATCAAGTTCTAGGTCTTTAATTATAGAGATAGTCATACCTCTCTTGTTCCATACAACTCCATTGTTCAGTGTAATTTCTTCTTTGCTGTTATCCCTCATTGTCCATTTTCCGTTCACTACAAGATATCTAGTCACTCGATGAATCATGCTTTTGGTAATCTTGACTGGTCCATTATCCAACCACATACACATATCATGAACTTGGCTAAGGATAACCTTAATCCATTCATCTTTGAAACCTTGTGGAAAATCTAGG
>MU225240.1:11686524-11717044 GCA_018584345.1 Thuja plicata
GTTTCTGACTTCTTCACATAGTGCACTGTTCTTTTCTAGTAGATCTGCTATTGTTGCATCACTCTCAGTAGAATCTCCATTCTGAAATAGATTTGTGGTGTCCTCTTCCTGATAATGAGTGTCATTCCTTAGTTTGGCCAAATCTTTCCTTGGAATCAAGGACTTCTTTAATTCATGTCTTGCTGTCTCAAGTTGTTGTAGTGCTAGGTAAATATCAATCTTTTGATTCTCAATGAATTTACCCATCTTGTAGATCTCCATCTCAAGATCTGTATTCTCAAGCTGATTATGACCTTTTTAGAGAACTAAGCTCTGATACCAATTGTTGGAAATACAATAATGGGAAAGCAAGATATTGAGAGGGGTGGTGAATTAGATCTCAAAATTAAACACTAAAACAAACTGATCCACATTCATACATATATGAATCTAATGTAATCTCATATCACATCCAC
This sequence comes from Thuja plicata, assembly GCA_018584345.1. Taxonomy (NCBI): domain Eukaryota; kingdom Viridiplantae; phylum Streptophyta; class Pinopsida; order Cupressales; family Cupressaceae; genus Thuja; species Thuja plicata. The sequence continues at coordinate 11,686,980 of MU225240.1, forward strand.
ACAATGAAATAAATAACACATAACACAAGAACTTGGTAACCCAGAAACCTAAATAGGTAAAACTGGGGTGGGGATGACACCCACAAAATTCTCCACTACTGCAATAATAAAGTGTGCCTGTTAAGGCTACAAATGTTGATTACAAGATGTAATCTACCCTATTAAAGGTCTGCCCAATTAAGAGCCAAAGATCATTACAATCTACCCTGTGAAAGGATTTCAACTTACAATAAAGTAAGCACTCTATTAGGAGATAAAGAAAGTTCTGCTAGAACCACTCTGTTAAGAGATTTTCACCTGATACAATGATTAGAATGTCTCAAGTATTGATCCTTCGTTATGCACTCTGATGCTGATGACAGATCCCCTCTTTCCAGTTTCTTCTATGATCTCATAATCTAATATAACTTTACTCTATTGTTCACTGTGTTGTCACTCTGCTTGATCTCTGCTTCTTTAAAAAAATAACCCTCTGTGCATTTCACTTCAAAATGCAGTCACCACATACACTTCATCTTCTCTCTTCTTACACACACACATAAAATAGGGTTTAGAAGAAATCTAATATATCTGTTCAAGTATGATCATGAGATCTAGATCAATGATCAAGATCTAATACCCATACCTTGATGGTATTACAATTAATGTTTACAATAGATCATGCATAGGATAAAACAATTAAATGCATAATTAACTCCGTAGAAGAATATTAAATTCATACATAAGTTGGCCCAAAAAGCTTATACAAGTCGGCCACATCACTTATCCTCAAAGTTTGAATCATTCCAGACATGTATACAAAAACTGTTCTGCTTGGCACTTGACTTCTTTGTATCCTTTTTGGCTTGACAATGTAACTCGGCTCGGCAATGTAACTAGGAAAACTGAAAACTACTCGGCAATGTTGCTCGGCCTTGCATAGTTTTAGCTCGGCCACAGTGATAGCCAACTAAAACTGCCTAAGTGAATGACTAAGTGTTGGTCACTAATCATCAACAAAACTTAGAGATTAACAGTTAGTGTATCACCCGATGAATCCATCTTCACACACCAAGAAGTGGTTGAGAATTAATGACTCAACTTAGGGAAAAGTCTATAAAGAGATGACGGAAGGGCTTCATTTTCACACAGCGACCACGGTGAAGAAACAGAGTGAAACTAGAGCACAAAGTGACAACATTACAGAGAGAAACCAACCCAGTTCACACCACTCCAAAAAGATCACTTACATCTACAGAGGTTGAATTAAGTAAAAGAGATAACTGATAAGTCTATTTTTGTTTACGGGAAAAATCCCTAATTTAAGAAACGATGGCAACTACATCAAGAACCACTGACGGAAGGGTTTCATTTTCACACAGCAACCACGATGAAGAAACAGAGTGAAACCAAAGCACAAAGTGACAAAATTATAGAGCAACACCAACCCGGTTCACACCACTCCAAACAGATCACTTACAACTACAAAGGTTGAATTAAGTAAAAGAGATAACAGAGAAGTCTATTTTTGTTTACAGGAAAAAGTCCTAATTTAAGAAATGATGGAAACTACATCAAGAACTTCTAAGCTCAAGAATGTTAAGAAGAACAAGATCAATCTTATCAATAATTCAACCTATAAGGAACCTCACTACAAGATATGTGCTGAGGTTGCTTCACAACCCGACAATGCTGGTGCATTCTCGAGAATACCAGCTGGGGTTTTTCTCGTCGAAGACATGCAAGCATATATACACTGCAAGATCGCAGAAATAGGTATCCTAGAAGTTGAGAAATATTTCAAGAAGATTTGCAATGATGATGGCACTATCAAGGAAGAGCATAAGTATATTGATGTAAAATGGATCACAAATGACCTATGGTTCCCAAAGGAGTTCAAGAACAAATGGATTCGGTTAGGACTAAGCAGGATATATGACTGAAAACTATGGTTGGATGAGCCTAAACTGATAACCAGAGATGTTATACATGTTGTCACCAATTATCCAATAACTGATAAGGTAAAGGCATTGAAGCACCCACCTAAAGCTGACATTGAGAAGAACACAGTAGCTAAATGCGATGGAAGAGGACTAAAATTATCCACCATCAACGATGATGAACTAAACTTTGGAGCATGTGTCTTAGGATACAAGTTCTTTTAGGCTAGTAGGATGAATAGAATTGCATCCAAAACAGTGGATACAACATGCAAGATTGTCAAGAAGAGAATTTAGTTGGATCTATCAAAACTTCTATTCAAGAAATTAGAAGAGAACATGGAGACAATAAAAAATGCAAAGTCAGATTCATGTAAGTTTGGTCCACTTATCATGTGCATATTCTTATATTTCCAAGAATCTTTCCCATCTATAGGTAATGTGCAATGGGACACTACAAGACTAGTGACCATACAAATTAGTGAGTTCATAAAATCACTAGGAGACAATTTTGAGTCAGTCATGAATGAATACTTTGCTAGATTCAAAGAGAGAATTCATAAGAGAGTAAGGATTCTAGAACAGTTAATAAAAAATTACTAGACTAACATGTGTTTTATGGTAGATACTGACTACACATACATCAAGCCAGTTGTACCAAGGACAACATGGCTATCTCCACTTGATTATGAGGTAAACATAGATCAAGCATCAAATGCTATTAAGGCATTGATAAATGATCCATTAGACAAATTACAACCCAAGTTTGGAATGTTGAAGGAAGCCAAAGAAAGAGTTAAAATTGGCTTGGTTGTGAAGAAGATTGATAGGAAGAAAGAAAAGATGGTTAATAATTTGAAGAAAAGGTTGTCGGTAAAAGAAGAAGAAACTAAAAAGATAGAGGAAACTAAGGGTTAGTCACCCATTAGTGAAGTTGAGAAGGAGAGTGACTCAGAGTCTACAGAGTCGGATACACCACTACCTCCACCAACAAAGAAACCTAGGAATATTACTGCAACAAGGACCAGGAGTTAGACAACAAAGGATACAAGTACTTCACCGATAAAGAAAGGTCAAGTAAGGACCTATAAGAGGAAACCTCAAACACAAAAAAGGGGACCAACAAAAAGGAGAAAGTTCCTAAGAACTAGGGAAGACATTGAGGATACCAAATAGGATGAATCTATCCAAAAGGAAAAGGATAAGATTCCTAAAAGTGTTGATGAGGTATGTGCTTCAATTATCAAATCAGGAATAGTGAATGATAGAAAGATTAAGAAATGGCTAACAATGGATCCCGAGGATCAAAATAAAATTGAAGAGGCAATTATAAAAATGATATGTATATTCAAATATCTCCCAATACAATTGGAAGATAATATGCCTAAAGAAGTTCAGGATAGATTATCAGCAAGATGGAAATTTGCCTTACACTCTGAGAAAGAGATTAGGGAAAGAGACCTAGTATCTGTCATGCCTCCCGAATAAAAAATGGAGGAAATTAAAGAGATGATAAAGAATCACTCTAAAAGGTTCTCACCAAAGTTGAGAGCCTACCAAGTTCTTCAAGGACATCTACTGGAACTAGACAGAAAGAGTGAGGCTGAATGGAGAAAGATACTTGATATTCCTAAAAAGGATACAAGTCCTGAGCCAAAAATAGCTCTTACCAAAAATCAACAGAACAAAGATGATCAGGCTAAACAAAGCCCCGAATATATTATTATAACTGATGAAGATGTCACAACAATAGAATTGGACAAAGAAGAATTGAACACAATAGGCAACAAGGATATGGATGTTGTAGACGAAACATGGCCGGACAATACAATTATTGGTATTACCAGAGGAGATCCTACATATGAGATACAAAAAGATGAAGATGTCACTGTTGTCAAGGACCAAATCGACAAACAAGACACTACAATAGATTCTGCACAAATACACATACCAGGCCAGATACCATTATTGATTTAGGAAATCAATATTATCTCACAAAAGGAGAAGACCCCCAAGCCTGATGCAAGCATACCCAAAAATAAGGGTAATGATGAACAAAAAGATACATCTGATAAAAATAAGGAGACAACCGATGAACAGGTAGTCATCAGTGGAGAAAAAAAAGATGGAGATAACACCTAAAACGATGCACAAATGAAAGATGCAGATGAAGTACAAACAGAGAAAGATGAGAAAAATAAGATAGTTGATACCACGCCTAAGGACACCAAAGGTGAAGCTATAGATACACTGAAGGTTGATAAGGAGACATCCTTAGACAAATGATAGGAAAACACCAAGCATCAAGAAAAAGGTACAACACCACAGAAGCCATCAAGTAGCACATCAGACCAAGCAGAGAAGTTGGCTATGGTTTTACATACAGGTGGATCACAAAAGAAGAAGAAGAAAACAAAGAATAACATGTTGGAGGTCACACTTGATGAGATCATAGAAATACCAAAGTGTGAACCAAATAATTTAGATTTTGAATCACTCCAAGAATATGGATAAATCTGTCGAAGAAAATATTTGCAAGAGAAGCTTAAGAAGAAGCACCGAGACTCCTTAGTATTGGAGACCAAAAGGGATATCTTAAATCAGATAGTTCACAACATTGATGTTGATCATAATGCCCCCATTCTGGATCAACTTTTCATTCTCACCAAAGCAATCACTACTCAGAATGTAGATGCAAAAAAGGTAATTGAGGAATGCACAAATTAGAAGTTTCAATATAAATTGACAGAAAAGATCAGCCAAGAAGTGGCAGAAAATAAGGTAAAGCTTTCCATATAGACTAATGAATTAGATCCAATCATTTCTGAAACTATTTCCTTAATTCAAAAGCTACGCACTTTAGAGAAATTTACAAAAGATAACAATGATAAGATTGAAAAGATCGATTCCGATCTAAATGCAAGTGCTCAAAGTCTAACCATAGATGGAAATGCAATCAAATTGCATTATGAGAAAATTATTGAAATCAAAAGGTTAAGACAAGAACTTTGGGAAGCAGAATCATAGTTTTGAGAAGAGGTCACAGAAATATAGGCTCTACTATTACTGAACCTCACACTTCTACAACAACACCTAAGTTTGGCAAGGCAACTAATTGCCACCCCAGAGATGTCTGTAGCACACAACATCTACGACATGCATGCCAGGATCACATTAGAGCATATGGCTCTTGAGCATCTCAAGGAGAAATGAGAGAAGATGATGGAGGAAATGAAGACCTCTCACTCTCATATTTTTGATAAGCTATAGGTATACACCTTTACCCTTACTATCAAAAAAGGGGGAAAAGGAAAATGATATGTTCAAAAAGAAAAAAGGGGAAAAGGAAAATATAGCACAAAAGGAAAAGAAAAGGGGAAAAGGAAGAGATAGTATAAATACAAGTGTACATACACATACACTATACTATACCGGCATATGCATAGGGGGAGTCATAAAATGACTAAGTAATATACAAGGTGTACATACTATAAACTTTGTTAGTATTTTGTGCATATCAGTTTTTGATACTAATGTCAAAGGGGGAGATTGATGACATAAGTTTTGTCATTAGTATGAAAAGAGAAACAATTTTGAAACATCAGATACACTACACTAAAATTCATGTTTTCAATTCAGACCAAAAGTGCTAAGCAAAGAGAAACTCGACGACATAGTTTTGAAGTGTAAACCAAAAGTGCAACCCGAACATGATAAAGTGGAACCCAACAAGAGTAAACTAATAGTGGAACCCAATGAGAAGAATATAGTGCAAACTGAGAGAACATACAAGAGAGGAACCAGATGGAAAGTTCAACAAAGGAATACCGAAAGATAGTCAAACTGATTTCAGAGCAAACCGAGCATCAGACACCGAAAGTCAGTTATATCCCGAGAAAAGTGGATCTAACTTCCACATTAGATAAAATAGCTATATTATATATTTAGAGTTTTTATTTGTTTTAAATCCATTTCTTGAGGAACAAGAAACATTATTGTAATTTTTTTAATCAGTCTAACTGATTAAAAACATGCAGACTAGGAGATCAAGGTTAAGTTGTAAACCTGTGATCATAGAGTTAAGTTTGTTATACGTGAAACTTTATTAGGTCAATCTATTATATAAATAGATGTTGTAATCATTCATTTAATGAGGATGAGAGGATGAATGTAGCCAACGAGCACATCTATGGATCATACTAAGAGTTTCAAGAAGTAGAACAACAAAAGATGAATTTGGTTATCAAGAACCAAGAACAAAGGCTACCAAACAACAGAGGTATTAATCAATCACATTAGGTGATACATTTATACATGTAATCTTGAATGGCTCTGTAATAAAAAATTGTAGATTGCACACACTTAGGTCGATGGGTATTTTTGTCTGCATTCTAACAAGTGTAGCAAATAGAATAAATTCTTTCAAGAAAGGTGGATTTAACAATCCTATTGTAAATGTCTTAACTGAGTGCACACTAAATAGTGTTGCTAAAGCTCTTAAGAAAGTAGACCTTAACCAGTCTCCACATAATACTCTTAACAAGGTAGATCATCAGAAGTGATCAAATTGTAAGTCTTAACCGACCCCTTCCAATCTGCAGATAGTGAAGTTTTTGTGGGTGCCATCCCCACTGTAGTTTTTACCTTCTAACATGGGTTTTCTGTGTTACCATATCTTGTGTTATATGTCAATTACTTTCATGAATGTTTCTATGAATGTTGTTAAGTTTATGAATTGATATATCTTACACAAAGATAGTATAGAACAGATGGTTGGTTATACAATTGATTACACAATGGATAAAGGTTAAAAGAGATAAAAGTTTTAGAGGTCCTGATTCACCCCTCCCCTCTCAGTACACACTTCCCATTATTTCCAATAGTTGTTACGTATTTTATTTAGTAAATGTGATGTTTGGATGTATTGTAAATTGTAAATTGTAAATATGTGGATTATCCAACTTGTCATGTCATGTGTAAATGTAATGTGATGTGTTCTATGTTGTGTCAATTGACACTTGTACATGTGAGTTGGCATAACCAAGTGAGTTAGGTTGGGATTATACATTCACCCTAGAGTCACCATGCAGTGTCCCCATGTAGGGTTTCTTGTTTGAAGAGCCAAAAGTGGAGTCCCAACATGTAAATTCGTAAGTCAACTCTTAGAGGGTTTTTGGAGGGCTAAATGGAACCCTAGGAGTATGTTTGGGTTAAAATTAGCTAACCCAATAGGTGTAATATGGGTTAGGGGTTAAATTTTGACCAATAGAGTGCCCAAAACTCATTTATGACCTTGAAAAAAGAGCCCTTTTTAGAGTGACGAATTTGAAAGAGTCTTCTCTCATTATGATGGTTAGGTGAGAGTTTCCCATTTAGTGGAAGTTTGGAGGATTTTGTGGGTTGATTGCTCACTCTCCAAACTTGGAGACTTATAAGTTTGAGTTAGTATGATAGGGAGACTTGGTCTAGCGAGAAAAACCTAAGGAAAGGAAAAGCTCATCTTCAACTTCATTCTTGTCATTTCTTGGAGCAAGGTTGATGCTCTCTTGCCATGGAAGTCTATGTTTTGATATATTTGTGTTTTATCATTGTAGATGCTTGTAGTATGTAGCTTGAGATGTTGTATGCATTTTGAGCTTTGTGATATTTGTTTTCTTTTTCTTTTTTTTTTCTTTTGGAATGGATGTTGTTTTTGGGTGTGCAAGGCTACACTCACCCTTGGGAGGGAAGAAAGCCTTGAGGGTGAAGGGATTTAGTTGGGAATGCTCAAATAGTGTAGAGTCTCTTCTCATGGAGAAGATGAATATGGCATGGAGTATGGGCTCCATGTTGCCATTTCTTTTATTATACACATTTGGGGGCCATAAGGGGAGAAAGTTGTATATGTGAAATGAGAAGAATGAGTTGTGTTATGAGCCTTGTGAAGGCAATATCATATATGTACTATTTTTATGGCTTCTCCTATTTGGATTCATTTTCCACCTTCACCCATTTTCATGGGTCCAAGGTGATCCATTGTGAAACCAAGGGTTTGAGAGTTCAATATTTTGTTATGGTTGTTTATGTGTGTTGTTGTCGATGTATTTTTGAAATGTTTGTTACCCATCCATTCTTGGTTCCCCAAGCTTGGGGGTGGCCTTGTAAAGGCCTAGGTTGGGAGGCGAGCCTCTATGGTCAACCTTTTGTTTATTTGTAGGTTTATACTTAGATTTATGAAGAGGAATGTGAAAGCTTCCAGGAAAAAGAAAGATTTTTGTGTTGAGAGATCTTTGTATAGTGAAATTTAAATTGAAAATGTAGTTTTCTTGTAAGTAGGAATTGAAAGAAACTTGTATTTCATTCTTTGAAAGATAAATGAAAGACGTGTTCCTTCTATTTCATGATCATGTCAAGCTGAAATTTATCGTTGTTGAAATAAGAGTTTGATTTGCTATGCAATGAAAAAAAATCTCATTCCTTGCATTGATATGTAAATGACATGGTAGGATAAAACAAACATCTTGATGCATTCTAGAAAAGAGTTGTTGTTATGTATTTCTTGGTTGCTTTATCAAAATAAATAAAAGGAATAAAGTTTGTATTCTGAATTTTTTTTAACAACAATGTAAAAGTTTGATTTAAGAATCTAAATCATCAAATAGGAAAGATATTTTGTGCATTCCAAATATCTTGTTGTTGGTTGATTGTTCTTGCTGCTATTCTAGGAAATATCTAAACATCTTGATTGGTGATTTTTCTTTTTTCTTAAAAAACAACAATATTTAAACTAAGTGTAGACACCCTAAAATGGACATACTTGCGACCTTACATTAAAATACTATTTTTCATATATTAATTAATAGTTTTTTAATCGTTAATTAATCATCTATTTCTTCTAACTCCATTCCCCAAATCATTTAATCATATCCTCAAATTTAATTAAGTAATTAATTTAATTTAATTAATTAATCTTTGTTAATTAATTAAATTCAATTTCCTAAAGTTTAAATTTAAATATTTAAACTTATTAATTAATTCTTATAATTAAATTAATTTCATTAAATTGATTTAATTTTACTCAAAAATTCTATTTAAATCAAAAGGCAATTCAAGTATCTCATGTTTGAATACTTTAATCTCAAAAATTAATTAATTATTCAAATAAATCATTTGTCTAGTTCAAAAAGGTAACTCTTGATTAGCTTTTCAGTTAACTCAACATCCCCTCTTCTCTCCAAGTTGAAGAGGTGGAATTTACTGGTTGCTCCTCAGTTAACTAAAACATCCCCTCTTCTCTCCTAGTTGAAGAGGTGGAGTTTACTGATTGCTTCTCCAATTGCTTTTGATCTCAACCATTCATTCTCCAATTTTTTGGGTTGATCTCATCCATCCAAATCATTTTCCATTTTCTATATAATCAACCCTTCTCAACCATTTGAAGGATCCAAGATTTCAATCTTTGTGCACACTTACTCTACAGGATTCTTGTGAAGAATCAAGCATTCTTGTGATCATTTCAATATTGTTTTCTCAACACTCCCAAGTCACAGATGTTGCCAATACCAATATTAAGCACCATTCATCCAACATTTTATAAAGAGTAGAGAAAAGTAATAGAAGCCTCGAACATTCTGGTTTGCATTAATTTGTTTTCCTCTTTGATTGCTTGTTATTTTATTGTCCATAGATTCGTTCTTAGTATTTTTTCTTTCTTTCCCCCATTGCAAATTGGTGCTACTAACCCTCATTATTCGAGTGGAGCAGGATTGGATCTACACATTTTAGTGAGCTCGACGTGAATTGAACAACTCAATAATCACTTGCAAACGACAAACAAAATTTCCTGGCCTCGGCCATATGGCCGCAATTTCATTTTTTTATTTTTTCGATAAATATTATAATTTTGCAATAGACAAAAGTTTGCTGCAATTGACGAAAGGTTGTCGCAATCGTCTGGTTTATTACCGCAATCGATCTCTATAATTTCACAATTGCCAATTATATTTTGCAATCAATTTCTGTAGTTTTTTAGTCTCTGATTCAGGTAGTTTGTCGCAATTGACAGATATATTTCACAATCTCTAGAGGTATTTCACTGTCGCCAAAATAATTTATCACCAACACATTGTCGCAATTGACAGCAGTTTACTACAATCGCCTAGAGAATTTTGCATCTGACAGAAGAATTTTGCAATCACTCAGTTTCATCATTTTATTAATTAGAACAAATTTTTTCTCTCAGTTTCTATGCAGGAATGAGCAAATGACACATGGAAAAAAGGATAATCAGGCGCACCCTAGGTTATAGATCACTGAAAGCAGCCATAAGAACCACTCATTGCCACATCCAATGAAAGGCAATCTTGGCAATTGTAGTTGAAGATCAAAGCGAATCTCTTAACATGTATCTTGATTCTCTCAAGCATTTTGCAGCCAAATACAAAGTTACCATTAGCCTTAACGGTCTTAATAATCTAGTTTTTTGTGAATATTATTCATTTTGATTGTTAGGAGTTTTTGGTACTAATAGCTTCTTGACAACTTGTGGCATAGAAATAATTTTAACAAAGCAACCTAAAATCAACTCATTTCTCTTTTTGGTGCTTAAAAACAAAAGTGTACGCAAAACATCACAATATCACTTTTTCAATTTGGTGCTTAAATTTGACATGGTGGTTAACAATTGAACAAGGCAAACAAAATTTAAATTTGGTGCATCTAAAATTGAGCAAAACAATCTCATCTTTCGATTTGATGCATAAAATTGACATGGTGGTTAACAATAGAATAAGGCAAAGAATCTTTGAATTTGGTGCATCTAAAATTGAGCAAGCAATCATCATTTGGTTTGGGCTTAAAATTGAACTCGCGTGCATGTATGGATGATAGCTTAGTTCACACTTGATATTTTTGTGCTTAAACAATTAACCTTGTGTCTTGATTCTTTGGTGCACTTGTACAATCTGTTAGATTAACAACCTTTATACTTTTTTAGAGAAGCCTGTCTGGGGAAAGAGATCTTCCTCAGAGGATGATCTTAAATTGGTAATCCTTTTGATCGGTATATAAATAAGACGTGGGCCAAAGCTATGTCTTATATCTATCCAAGCTCGGGCGAAGTGTGTTAATGATAGCCTAGATCAGGTGAAGTATCCCTAAGTAGCCAGCATGGTCAACTTGGCTCTTAAGTGAGTCACACACATACAAACCAATTAGATAGACTCCACAGACCTTACTACAACCCAATTAATTAGAGACCTAATTTTTTTACCTCTAAACAAGTGTTTTATTATAGTGCAAGGGGTTGAAGAATTTTCCCCCAATATTATTGACATATGTGTTCTAGAATATTGTGTTGATGAAAGAGATCTTCATTAGCACAACGACAATATCTAGGAAAGGAAAAAACATGAGCACCTACATTGTGGATCTTTGTGTCCTAGTAGAATGATAATTATTGTGTGAGCTTACAAAAATCAAAAGCATTGGGCCTATAATATTGCATCTTGAAGCCAGTTGACCTAGATTAATCTAACTTTATTTGTTTTGACCACGTGAAAACATTGCAACTTGGAAAAGTTGTAGAACATACACTTTTAATTCTTGGTCTTCAAAAGACTGTGTCTATTGTGCTTGTCTATGTGATCAGTTCTCAAAATGCAAAACCTACATCTCATACTTTCAAAATGAGTCAAACATGTTTGAAGTCTAGGGTGTCAACCAAAATCTATTCCAAAATTGAATCATTGTTCCACAGAGATCATTTTATCAGACAGATTCCCAAACCGCAATCATTTTTCAAGATTGTCGCTCTTTGCCGCAATTGACATAATTTTTCCGCAATTGATAGAATTTTACCACAATTGAGCCTTTTATTCTCACAATTGATCATTTATTGCCACAATCGTTGGAAGTTTACCGCAATCAACCCTGCATTCTGTCGCAATCGGTGGAATTTTATCATAATTGATCGATACACCTATGCATTTATTCTATCAACACAATTAGATTCCTCTATTAGAACTCTGCATTTTTATCAGTCTAAAACCTTGGAAAATATTCCCCGTTTTGTGTGAAAAGTTAGTGTACACATCTAAGGAAATAATAAAGAATCAGTGTGAATCTCAAAACATCTAGGATAATCCCCCTTTGATAGTTTGTCTTTTGTTTACTGTTATCCAATTTTTCATGACTATTCAAATTTGGATAGGTGGGGTTAAATGAGGCTCCCACAAGGGTAGAGCCTAGCCTGTGCCAAAGATTTAGTAATTTTTCTGGTCCTTGTTGTGTATTGGATATCTTTTTTTTAGTCTTACTGTTTGCCTCTTTCCATGCGATTATGTCTGGAATGTCTAGATTTGATTAAGTTTAGGGTTTCCTTTTTGGCCCTATGTATCTGCCATGACCCCTGTGAAAGTGTGGAGAAAATTTCATGTCTTATGACCTTTCCTCATTTCTCTGCGTCCTTTATATCTCTGCTCTAAGAAACCCTTAAAATTTGGAAGGGATGACTGTTATAATTTGAAAAAAGTGACCGTTGTAATGAAAACCCTAGCTATCTTATGTTTTGTCATTACCTTTTTTGGTCACATAAAATTCTGAGTTTCCCATGTGCCTTTTATCCCATTGTTCAGTCACGGTATCACTTCATGTTCTGAGTTTACTCTTTTACTTCACACGATTAAGCGACTAATACCTCAGTCGGATTATCGCTTGTTTAAACCTTGAGTTGGAAAATCTTCATGAGATCCCGTGACCCTTTATACTTCCTAAAACATGGTCAAGCTTCAGTCTATGATAGGTTAGTGTTTCCCCTTTGGTTGCCAAGTCTCGATATAAATTAGGGTTTACCCCAAATATCATGAGATTAAGGGAGGGCCGTCAAATGAAAGAATGAAGGGATCAACAATGGTCGGGTGATTGCCCGATCTCAGTCAAAAGGTCAAACATGTCTCCTAATTACGTGAGTGAATGGATAGTCATGTACGCTCTTGATTCAAAAGTAAAGGATGTCTGATGTGGCAATACAGTTGGCGCATTGTCAGGGGTGATCAAGCAAACAAAATCCAGTGTAAGGTTGACAAGTGGTAGCATGGACCTGAGCCTTCATGGTTAGTTGGGGGATCACTAGTCAAAGTGTGAATATTCCAAATGTTCATGTGATAGGGAGATTGCTTTAGTTGCTAGGTCTCGAAGACAAAGGGTATATTCCATAGTAATCAGGAGATCTAGCGACTGTCGTTCGATCAAAGCCAAGATCTACGACAGTTGCGGGGTCGATAGATCTAAGCTGCGGTTAATGAAGACTCAGGAGAGCTGGTGACTTAAAAGGCAAAGATAATTGTGGTCAACTGGAAGTTAAGGGTAGAGACACAGCGCGGGCTAAGAAGGTCAAAGACAAAGAAAAGATGATCTGACGGTTCTCATTTAAAAGGAAACAAGGTCTCAACCTTAGCCGCCCGATAAAAGAAAAGGATGGTGCCACAATGACCATTTTTTATATTTTAAATTCAAAATATCTTTGCAGATCAGATTTGAACAATAATGGCGACTGACTGGCAGAGGTTAGATGGATAAGGGGTGACCTTTCAGGAGGAGTCGTGGCTTAGTCAGCTCTTTTTTTGAAGGGGCAATCTGATTTCTGGCAATATCCTCTGTGAATAGTAAAGGCCAAATTGACCTAAACAGGGCTTCCTAATCAGATCTCATTACATGTATTTTGACTATATCAGATTCACTGGCCTTTATCAGAGATTTTCATTATAACAAAGCTGCTTTTCAAAGATGTATCTGATCGTTCATGGATAATCTCAGAGTTTCTTTTGACAGATGGGACAGTTAGAGTTTATGTTGTTCAAAGTAAAAATTATTGTAATGTAACCCTAATCATTTTGGACTCCTTCCTACGTGCATTTGAGGACTGTATATAATGTTTTTTGGAGCCTTTAGGGCTTAAGGTTTTTCTCTCTGCGAGAAGTTTTCATAGCATTTTCTCTGCTCTTGGCTTTTCCAAGTTTGTAATCTTTCATTGATAACTTGAATATTGTAGAGGTAGTCAGTGACTTATGTTTAGTCCCTGTATCTCCTTGTTTGAGTTATCTCTTAATGGATTCAATATTTTGCAATGTTATTCAGCAATAGCTTAGGGTTCCTGATCTCTCTCTCTTTCCACAACTTGTGTATTTCTCATTTCCCATACCCTGTTGTGGATAAGAATGTATGCTTGCAGGTTATAGTTCAAGTCTTTAGTTTAGGCCTTTCTATAAATTACTGATGTAAGCCTATTCATTGAGTTATGATCTCCTAGACCTAATTCTTTGCACTGTCTTCATTCTTTGTATTGTGATTCATACCTTACATTCGGTGTATCACCTAGTAGGTATATTTGCTTCAGTCATTTCCCTTTCAAAGCATATCCTTCTATCCCTTTCCCTTTCAAATATTTACTTTCCAGTTCAAGAAGAAAATTAGGGTGACATATCAAGAGGAACCAACCTAGAACCTGGACGTCTTGTCTCAATTAGCAAAAGGTCCCACAACCTTGAGATAATTCCCATGTTACACTAGATTACCAAGACTATGAGAGCTTGGGTAAGGGTTCAAATCTAGGTGTTCAATAATTCTGGCACGCTCGGTGGGACTCCATAAAGAATTTTATCTTGAAATTCATGCTATCACTGATATGTTGATGATATGATTCAGGCCTAGAAGAGGTCATTCTACTACATATCTGGCGACTCCAAAGGTCTACTAGTTTCAAATATCAAAGTGTTGGTATGTTCCAAGTTTTTACATATTTTAAAATTCTAGCTAACTATATGAGTAGACATGTCAAGTTATTATGGACAGTTAGGTTACTCTCCTTCTTATTATAATAGTAGTACTCAGTGGGCTAGTCATCAGCCATACCAAAGCCCTCCAAGGCCTAATTTTACCCCAAGCTTCCATACTATACAAGGCGACCAATATATCCAAAATGCCCCAAATGATTATGCTCTTGTGAGAGATTATGAGCAAGCCCTCCAAAGAGAATACCCATGGGCACTAAAGGCACAACAAGAGATGTTGATGCATAGGTTTTTAGCTCACCACGCTTACCTCCCACCCCCCCCTTCTCAGCCCATTTGGCAGCAGCCTTAGACCTCAGATTTTATGAGAGAACAAGAAAAGATAAAGGCTAAAACACTTGACATGATCAAGCAAATATCTGAGATAAAGAATTCGTAGCAAGATATGGAAACTCAGGCCTATGAGAAGCAAGATATGGAAAATCAAGGCTATTTTCAAGGGTTAGCCCCCTACCATGAAGCAATGATCTTGCAAGCATATATCGCTAAGATTGGGATGCTTCAAGGGAAGCAATTTGAAGAGGATCTCAATCGCCAAGTTGAAATTATGTCAGCAAAGTTGAAAGCTTAAATTGCTGGAAGGGAAGCCCTTAGACCTAAGATTCCAGGTTGGAGGGATCATTTTCTTCAAAATACCACACATGAAGAACCTACAAGGCATTCATTTCCAAGATTCAAGGATCTTCTTGAAGCACAGAAGCCAATAGAGCACTTGCAGCCGCCTCTTGAGCATCAACAACCTAGAGAGGTGGTTGCAACAAGGGTGGCTGCAAAGGAGCAGCACCAAGGTGGTGCAGGCTTTGAATTACCAAGACTCAGGGCAAATATGCCTTCTATGTCTTTCCTTAAGCCTCTTCAACTACATATTCCATGCTTCAAGGCAAAGGCTTATGTCCAAGAACCTATGATTGAAAATCAATCCACTAATCTGTAGGGGCAGTTTGTCCAAGGAAATGATTCATCCCAAGAGACCTCTATTGTCTCTCAGGGTGATGAAATTCTATGGAAATGGCCATCTTTGCCTCCTGGTTGTCAAATTCCAAGCCTTTGTAAGGCTACTAGCTTAGTATCAAGGCAAGAGTTTGTAGTAGATAAGCTTCTCTATGATGATGTGGAAGAAATGAGGTCAGAGACTTCAGAGATCAGTGAGGACTGTGATGAACTTGGATAGAAAATTAAGAAGGTGGAGATGGATATTCAAGCTATTATCTTGGTGAACCTATTTGAGGAGCTTCCCATCTTTGTTGGTGAGGAATAAAAGACTATGTCTTTTCTTAGGACTAAAAATCAATTAGGGCAAAAGGTGCAACATCAGCAGATGGTGGATATCAAAGAAGATGATATGACCTGGGTGGATGAGCTGCCTAATTTCATTGAGAAGGATGATGAAGTTATTTTGATAACTACCCTTGCAAATTTGTAGCAGCAAGAGGAGAACATTAACAAAGGCTTTGAAGAGTATGATTTTTTAAAGATCATAGATATTTTTTGTGAAGGGCTGAATGATGAACACCTATTCCTTGGAGTGGGAGTTCAGAGTTGTGTGCCTGCTGTAGAAGATCCATTTTTGGATTACTCTCTTTCAAGGAATCTACCACCTAAGCAAAATTTGGAGCCAATTTCAAATCTTCAGGATCTTGACAGCTTTGATGAGCTTTTGGCCGGTTTGAGGGAAGAAGATGACATTTTTTTTACCATTAAGGAGGAGATGACATGGCTTTCCATAGTGAAAGAGGACAACCATGAAAAAAAGGAAGATGCCAGAAAGAAGGTTTCTACCTTCAAAATTTCAAGGGGCTGCCCTATCAGATACCTAGCCTAAATGGAGTTTGCTGAGGTACCTTCACATGATCAGATTGAGGTAAGTGAATCTGATCTCATTTTTGTAGAGGCAGCTTATTATTGTTTGAAAAATCTATACATGCCTCATATACTTGTAATTATCTTTATGCATGTACTACAAAGTGTTTTAATCAGAAAAGGTAGCTACTTTAACAATCTAGTGAATGGTTTTGTTTAACCAAGTTTGTTTTACTGGTTAGTTTAGGGTAGATTAGATTTCCTGCTTTCTTTCAAAGCTTTCTAGTCTAACTTCCCAACTATTCAAGAAGTGCCCATGCACATAAGTTTTTTTTCAGATCTATTTCTCTATCAGAGGAAGGTTTTGTTCACAGAAAAGACTCCATGCCCAATGGAATGTTTCAGAGGCCACTGGTTTCTATGTTTAGCAGGCAAACATCTAGCAAAAATTGCCAAAATTTTATCCAATTTTTCATGACTATTCAAATTTGGACAGGTGGGGTTAAATGAGGCTCCCACAAGGTTAGAGCCCAGCTTGTGCCAAAGATTTGGTAATTTTTCTAGTCCTTGTTGTGTATTGGATATCTTTTTTTTAGTCTTACTATTTTCCTCTTTCCATGCGATTATGTCTGGAATGTCTAGATTTGATTAAGTTTAGGGTTTCCTGTTTGGCCCTATGTATCTGCCATGACCCCTGTGAAAGTGTGGAGAAAATTTCACGTCTTTATGACCTTTCCTCCCTTCTATGCATCCTTTATATCTCTACTCTGAGAAACCCTTAAAATTTGGAAGGGATGACTATTATAATTTGAAAAAACTGACCGTTGTAATGAAAACCCTAGCTATCTTATGTTTTGTCATTACCTTTTTCGGTCACTTAAAATGATAAGTTTTGCATGTGCCTTTTGTCCCATTGGTTAGTCGTAGTATCACTTCATGTTTTGTGTTTACTCTTTTACTTCACACGATTAAGCAACTAATACCTCAGTCGAGTTATCGCTTGTTTAAACCTTGAGTTGGAAAATCTTCATGAGATACTGCAACCCTTTATACTTCCTATATCATGGTCAAGATTCAGTCTATGATAGGTTAGTGTTTCCCCTTTGGTCGCCAAGTATCGATATAAATTAGGGTTTACCCTGAATATCATGAGATTAAGGGAGGGTCATCATATGAAAGAATGAAGGGATCAATGATGGTCGGGTGATCACTTGATCTCAGTCAAAAGGTAAAACATGTCTCCCGATTATGTGAATGAAGGGATAGTCGCATAGTATCTTGATTCAAAAGTAATGGATGTCTGATGTGGCAATACAATTGGCATATTGTTAGGGGTGATCAAGAAAATAGAAGCCAAAGCAAGGTTGACAAGTGGCAGCATGGACCCGAGCCTTCATGGTCAGTCGGGGGATGGCCAGTCAAAGTGAAAATATGCCAAATGTTCATGTGATAAGGAGATTGCCTTAGTTTCTAGATCTCAAAGACAAAGGTTATATTCCATAGTGATCGGGAGATCTAGCAACCGTCGTTCGATCAAATCCAAGATCTACGACAGTCGCGGGGTCGCTAGATCTAAGCTGTAGTTAATGAAGACTCAGGAGACCTGGTGACTTAAAAGGCAAAGATAACTACGGTCAGCTGGAAGTTAAGGGTAGAGACACATCGTGGGCTAAGCAGGTCAAAGACAAAGAAAAGATGATTCGACGGTTCTCATTTAAAAGGAAACAAGGTCTCAACCTCGGCCACCCGATAAAAGAAAAGGATGGCTCCAAAATGACCATTTTTATATTTTAAATTCAAAATATCTTTGTAGATCATATTTGAACAGTAATGGTGACCGACTGGTAGAGGTTAGATGGATAAGGGGTGACCTTTCAGGAGGATTCATGGCTAAGTCATCTCTTTTTTTAAAGGGGTAATCTGATTTTTGGCAATATTCTCTACAAATAGTAAAGGCAAAATTTACCCAAACAGGGCTTCCTAATTAGATCTCATTACATGTATTTCAACTATATCAGATTCACCGACCTTTCTTAGAGACTTTTATTATAAAAAAGATTCTTTTCAAAGATGTATCTGATCGTTCATAGATAATATCAGAGTTTCTTCTGACAGATGGGACAGTTAGGGTTTATGTTGTTCAAAGTAAACATATTGTAATGTAACCCTAATCATTTTGGACTCCTTCCTACGTTCATTTGAGGAGTGTATATAATGTTTTTTAGAGCCTTTAGGGCTTAAGGTTTTGCTCTCTGGGAGAAGTTTTCGTAGCATTTTCTCTGCTCTTGGCTTTTCCAAGTTTGTAATCTTTAATTGATAACTTGAATATTGCAAAGGTAGTTTGTGACTTATGTTCAGTCCCTATATCTCCTTGTTTGAGTTATCTCTTAATGGATTCAATATTTTTCAATGTTATTTAGTAATAGCTTAGGGTTCTTGATCTCTCTCTCTCTCTTTCTGCAACTTTT
The DNA here is from genome assembly GCA_018584345.1 of Thuja plicata. NCBI lineage: Eukaryota > Viridiplantae > Streptophyta > Pinopsida > Cupressales > Cupressaceae > Thuja > Thuja plicata. The sequence continues at coordinate 11,705,994 of MU225240.1, forward strand.
GTATTTCTATGAAATATTTTGATTTGATGATCTTGTGGGTATACTTCAGCCCCTTGAATTTTGTCTCATTTCGCATACCCTGTTGTGGATAAGAATGTCTTCTTGCAGGTTATAGTTCAAGTCTTTAGTTTAGGCCTTTCTATAAATTACTGATGTAAGCCTATTCATTGAGTTATGATCTCCTAGACCTAATTATTTGCACTATCTTCATTCTTTGTATTATGATTCATACCTTACATTCGGTGTATCACCTAGTAGGTCAAATTGCTTCAGTCATTTTTGTTTCAAAGCATATCCTTCTATCCCTTTCCCTTTCAAATATTTACTTTCCAGTTCAAGAAGCAAATTAGGGTGACATATCAAGAGGAACCAACCTAGAACCTAGAGGTCTTGTCTCGATTAGCAAAAGGTCCCACAACCTTGAGACAATTCCCATGTTACACTAGATTACCAAGACTACAAGAGCTTGGGTAAGGGTGAAAATCTAGGTGTTCAACATTTACCATTATAGTTCAAAATTTTTGATTAGATTATCTTGATCCCATTATCTCATCTTCATCAATCTTTATCAACAACTTTGTCTCATCTAAGGAAAGAGTCAGAATTAATATCTTACATCACCAATCTCTAAGATCAAGAGAAGTCAAAAAAATTTCCTAGACTTACCCTTGTCAAAATAGGTACTCAGACTCTCCTCGAGAGGTTATCCCTTTTGTTTTCTTTATATCACTATTTTTAGTTCAAAACCTAGCTAACACCATGTCTTTCACACCCTATGGAGGTCCTTATGCTAGGTCAAAGGCTATAGCCCAACTAGATGAATCCTAGATTAACCAATTTCCCCTGTGGGAAAAAGAGAAAAAGGACTACCCATTCAAAAACACTAATCCTTCTCTCTACATTGAGAATGTGCCTACTATTCCTCATGGTTCCCGTAGACCAACTATATTTCAAGATGTCACAAAGGAAGAGATTGAAAAATATATCAAGATGATTATTCCACGCAAGTAGTTGATGTTGTTGTGCAAAGAAACCTTGAAAGATTTCTAACCATGTTGATAAAAAAGGGAGTCAAGCTCCCCGCTGAATTCAATGTATCAACGATATGGCATAAAAAATCCACTAGCAGGACAAAGCACAACTCAAACCTTTCAAATGGATCCTGTGGTGTCTCAAGTCTTGTCTATGCCATCATCAACGACCATGACATTAGCACAAATTATATCTACCCAAACTAGCTTAGCCAATCAAGCTAGTACATCATCCACACAAAACATGATGAGGTCCCAACTGAGTGCACCCCTAGTTACCAGTTTATCTCAAACATTGTCCTCATGGCCTTTTGCGTCAAGCACTCAAGTTGTGTCATCAATTACCCAAATGAGTAATAACCCATTTGCAACTACTTAGACATTGCATTCTATCCCTAATAGCTTTGTACTTAATACTTCTCTCCCATAGGGATCAATCTTTGTGGGTTTGACATTTGGTCAACGTCCACCAAAGGCTACACATTTGTTTCAACAGGGATCCCAACAACAGCAACAAAAACCTTGGATCAGTTAGATTCCCCAATATCAAAATCATACACTAGGAAATCAATACCAAGTCCCTAGGAGATCATGTGTCCCAATACAAGGAACACAAAGGTGAAGCCTTATACCTACCACAACATAGAGATTCAATGTCAGGAATGTTCCTCAATCTCCAACATACATGCTGATACAACAAGTGCAGAATCTACAAACTCAAATCATGGACATGCAAAATTAGGGACAAACCAAGTCTTACACAATAGAGAACTTGTACGCTTACCCATTTTATCACTCTTTGTACATGTCACAATTTACCACACACTTCTCAGTGCCTAAATTTGACAAATATAGAGGCAGTACCAATCCTATAGAGGATATCAGGGAATTCTTTGCTAGCTGCATTGAAGTCGCACATGATGAAACTTACCTAATGTGACTATTTCCACATAGTCTAGCTGGACCAGCAATGGAATGGTTCTCGCACTTACCCCATGGCATTCAATCTTGGGGAGAATTGGCCAAAAATTTTACTTCTCACTTCCATCATAACATCAAATGCAAGGCCAGTATCAAAAACCTCTATGACATTAAGAAAAAAGATGGTGAATCCTTTGTTAAATTCTTACAAAGATGGAGAAACATTGAAACTAGGATAACGTATGATGTTCCTGAACAAGACCTAATAGATATTTTTGTTGACAATATGATCACAGTTATGTCATTCAAAATAGAGCTGTAACTCGCTCCAAATTTTAAGCAACTTATAGAGGGAGGAGTTCAATGTGAACAAAACTTGGTCAAGAGAGGAATCCTTGCAGATCCTACCTAAACAAACATGAACAAGAATGTAACGGATAAGGAAAAATGGTGGAATAAGAACAAGATTGTCACCAATGATGGTGTCATTAACGTCAAACTAGTCAATTAAGCTCAACCCAAGGTTTCACTACAAGGAGCACCCATGACAAATCAAAAACCTATGGTGCACTCAGCAAATGAATACTCAAATTAAAACACCCTTTTTTCAAGCAGTAGTGTGTCCAACAACCAACCCAATGTGCAACTCCCACAAAGGTTTCCTTTTCCTAAATGTGACTACACACCATTAGGAGAGTCAATAGAGTCAACACTCAAAAATTTGATTCAAACCAATAATATCACTCTACCCAAAATCAGAGACTACGAACATGGTGTTGTGAAACCCAAGTGGTGGAATGATAATGACTTTTGTGAATATCATCGGGTGAAAGGACACAAGACATCCAACTACTACTGATTGAAAAACACTGTACAAGATCTAATCAATGAGGGGATAATTGATGTCACAAATACCCAATCCAAGGGAACAACCGATCACACTATTTTAAAGATACAATTCATGGTCATAATAAAGGGAAAGCCTCCGCATCTAGTGGATAGTATAAGAAAGAGAACTATACCTATGCCAACTCTAATAGCACCATAAATTACATAAATCCTATAGATAGCCAAGTTGCTACAATTACTATTAGAGATACCAATTCCAAATGTGTTGTCACAACATAACAATCCAAGGTTGTTTTGCAAGGAATGCCTTCCACCTCAGCTACCCCATCTAATCCCACAATAGATTCCAATCCATAAACCAGTCTGGTGGATCAGCTAAAGTGCACACTTGTCCAAATATCCATGTTCAACCTATTGTGCATATTCCCGCAACATAAGAAAGCTCTGGATCAAGCCCTTCAAAATGGAGTAGTCCCGCAGGACATAACTCTAGAGAATTTCCAAACCATGGTCAATTAAATTGTTTCCAACAAGCACTCTTCATTTACAGACCATGATGTGCCATTTTACAAGCCTCTGCTCAATGATCCCCTGCATCTACTTATCCAAGTGCATAAACACACAATACGAAGAGTCCTCATTGATGGTGAGGCTGGGTTAAACATATGTACTCTTAAAGTGATAAAAACCTTGGGCTATTCATAATTTAGCTTTGATGTCACCAGGAGGATAAATATCAGGGCATATGACAAGGAAGAAATATCATCAAAAGGTATCCTCATTCTACCAGTTAGGATAGATCCAGTCATAAAGAACTCTCCATTTCAAATCCTAGACCTTAATTTGGGAGATAACATGTTTCTTCGGAGGCCGTGGACACATGAAATGAAACTTGTCCCTTCAACTTATAACCAGTGCATCAAGTTCCCATACTGTTAGCCCTCACATGGACACCCCATTTAAAATTTTAAAATCAATCTTTCTATCTTTGATTTTCATGTTGAGTATTGGTAAGTTCAAATACAACCATGTTCAGTGTAGAGGTTCAGAGATTTGGAATTGAGGTTTGAAGCACAAGTTCACTTTGTTGAACCACTTTGAACAGAGTTCAAAATGGTTCAAACTAGTTCAATGCAATTCACTGGTTCGATGGTTCAAGCTTGAAGGTTCGAAGATGTAGATTTGATAGTACGGGTTGATGTTCAAAGTTTAGAATTACAAAGAATTCATAATTCTCAAAATGAAAGAAACATTAAAGAAATTCAAATGATAAAATATCAGGGTTGGAACATTCTTACAAGTGTTTTAGTCAAATTATGAAGGAAATTTTGTACCAATTATGGAGGAAGGCATTGGCAATTTGTGGATTCCACTTGCAATTTAAATATAGTTGATAAAGTTTGAAATCAATATTGAACTAGTGAACCAAATTCAAGGTTAAATAACATTATCTTGGCCTATTTGATGTTGTTTTTTTAAGGATGGTAAAGTTCCTTCATCACCAAGTGCAAAGGATGTGAAATTTGGTGATAACATTAACACATCAAGTTTGATTTTTTTTGACATTTTTCTAGACCTATACACAGAGCCACGTAACTTTTGACTCGGATATAATTTTCCCAATCTCTCCTGTGAAGTTGTGAAAAACTAGGATTGTGCCAACATATCCTAAAATGAAGGAGATCCAACAATGGGATACAAATTTATTTTTCCCATACTGAGACCCAATTTAAATACCAGAAATATTTTGGTATGAGACCACTATTATTATAATGTTATAAACTATGTTTATAACGTTATAAGTAGGTAGCTCAAAGGTGGGAATTTTTATCAAAGTTTCATTTCAAGATTCGGTTATATAACTGAATAAACATCTCATTGAACTATTTATTGTAAAAAGATGGAAAAGAGAGGGGTTCTTTTTTTTGGTAGCCTCTGTGCTACAAAAGGAGAGGTTTTTTTTATTTTTATGTATGATAAAAGAGAGAGGGCATGTTTTTATTTCTATGCAGATGTAATGTACAACTCATTTTGGATATTGCAATAATGGAGAAACAGTTTATGAGTCTTTGAATTTATTATTGTTTCTTCAGATTTTGTTGAGCTTTGTCTCATTAAAATATTTTTCAGCATTATATTTTATTCATTCAGCTGTGCATATTCTTGATTTTGGAACTTTGTTTTCTGAATTAGGCTATGTTTGGAAAGGATACACGTTTTTTTATTTAATGAGTTACGAGTTGTGTGTGAGAGAAGTGGGATTTGTATTAGCTTCTCATATTTATTTTATTTATGAATTTAAATCTCTAAACATCTACACCATGTTTATGGGTAGATATTGGTGCCTTTGGTGCTTTCTGGTGAAAAGCATATCAATATTTTAATTCATTTAATATCTGTTAAGAGGGAGCTATACCTCACAATTAAAAGGAAAGTTATCAATCTAATGGTGACTTTTTCCAACTGTTAGTGTTATTTGTACTTCTATCTGGCTATCGTGATTCATTTTGTGTTGTTATTTTGAAGTACAAATCTGTTCACTAATAGATTTTTGGCGACTCTACTGGGGAAAGGAATCAAAGTCTCAGTGCTTTCTTTTCTCATAAATTTTAGGTACCTCCCTGAGGATGGAGGTTAGCGTCTCTATTGAAAATGAATACCATGAGGTATTTCAGAGATATCCAGAGATCTTGGAAGATTGGGTTCTAGAAAGAAGTGAAGATATCATAGATATATTTCTCTTTATACCGCCATTTAGAGAAAATTCAATCAGAGAAGTTACAGAAGATGTGGCAAAGCAAGTGAAATGGTTGACATCTTTTTATGGTGCCATCCTCATAAAAAAAAAAAAATATTGTGCAAGAACCATCAGCGAGCAAGAAGGAGAAAAGTGATGTTGAAGAACTTACAAATCCAAACAACAAGACTATGCTACAAACTTTCTCTACCCCGGAGGTGGATTCTCTCAGCTGCAGAGTTATGGAATGTCATCTTGATCCAAATAGTATTTATAATGAAGATTTTTAGATAAGTATGCAACCATAGTGTGAGACTTTTTATTTAATTGAAAAGACAAATGAGGATGATTCTTTTCCTTTTAAAATTTGTAACCATCCAACTAAATAATCTTCTCATTTTGATAACAAAGTAATATCATGTTTCCCTACTTGTGAGAATGACAAGATAATACATGGTTTCAATGAAGATTTTTCTATTTTTGAAAATTTGGCTCATAATGAGAATCTTGAGGTTGAACAAGAAGAAAACCATGAAAATGAGATACCATAGTGCCAAGAGGAGCCATCCATTTGGGACAACACTCTCCTATGTGAGGAAGAAATCATATCAGCTATCAAAGATAAGAGCTCCGCTATGAGAAATGTAGATTACAAAGATGGGGCTGAGCATTATGACATTTTGAGAAATGACAAGATGGATGGAATGCTTGGTATGTGTAATGATGATATTATTTCCACTAGAGACAAAGAGAAATAAGAAGTTTACAATGAGTCTTGGCTCTTTGGGAAAGACTATTTTATCACAAAATTACTGCACACTATCAGTTTGGTATTAAGTGCTGAGGAAGTTTGTAAAAAGTTTGAGTTTTGGGATACTTCATCCACATACAATCTTCTGCAAGGGAAGGGCTCCTATTTATTACAACATGTTAATGGTCATGTATGTATCCTTATCACCTTGCTTATTGTGATAGGAGTTTCTCCTACGTATGTATATATTCGTAAATATGTCCTTGCTTGGCAAGTTTTGTTGTGCTTAGTTTAGTTGGTTGTTTTGGCTTGTTTGTTCAGCCCTTCTCCCCTCCACCCGCATTGCAAGAAGCTCCATTTTCTCTATATTTTTGTGACTCTATTGACCAATGGTGCTAGGCACTTGTCTTTTCAACCAGAGAATGCTGGAGCTCTCTATTTTTGTATCAAAAATAGTCCACTGTAGAGACAATGTTAGCCCTCACATGGACACCCCATTTAAAATTTTAAAATCAATCTTTCTATCTCTGATTGTCATGTTGAGTATTGGTAAGTTCAAATACAGCCATGTTCAATGCAGAGGTTCAGAGATTCAAAATTGAGGTTCGAAGCACAAGTTCACTTTGTTGAACCACTTTGAACAGATTTCAAAATGGTTCAAATGGGTTCAATGCAATTCATTGTTTTGATGGTTCGAGCTTGAAGGTTTGAAGATGTAGGTTTGATAGTACGGGTTGATGTTCAAAGTTCAGAATTTCAAAGAATTCATAATTCTCAAAATGCAAGAAACACTAAAGAAATTCAAATGATAAAATCTCAGGGTTGGAGCAATCTTACAATTGGTTTAGTCACAAATTATGAAGGAAATTTTGTACCAATTATGGAGGAAGGCATTGGCAATTTGTGGATTCCACTTGCAATTTAAACATAGCTAATAAAGTTTGAATTAGTATTGAAATAGTGAACCAAATTCAAGGTTCAATAACATTATCTTGGCCTATTTGATGTCCTTTTTGTAAGAATGGTAAAGTTCCCTCATCACCAAGTGCAAAGGATGTGAAAGTTGGTGATAACATTAACACAACAAGTCTAATTTTTTTTTTACATTTTTCTAGACCTCTACACAGATCCACGTAACTTTTGACTCGGATATAATTTTCCCAATCTCTCCAGTGAAGTTGGGAAAAACCATGAATGTACCAACATATCCTAACATGAAGGAGATCCAATGGTGGGATAAAATGTTATGCCCCCCGTACCGAGACCCAATTAAATACCAAAAATATTTTGGTCTACCCAACAAAAAGATTATTTTCTTTTTGTTTTAATATATTCAAATGCATCTTGTTGTTTAAAGGGATACATTATGAGACCAATATTATTATAATGTTATAAAATATGTTTATAATGTTATAAGTAGGTAGCTCAAAGGTGGGAATTTTTATCAAAGTTTCATTTCAAGATTCAGTTATATAACTAAATAACCATCTCATTGAACTATTTATTGTAAAAAGATGGAAAAGAGGGGGGTTCATTTTTTTGGTAGCCTGTGTGCTACAGTAGGAGAGGTTTTTTATTTTATTTATGATAAAAGAGAGAGGGCATGTTTTTATTTCTATGCAGATGTAATGTACAACTCATTTTGGATATTGCAATAATGGAGAAATAGTTTACGAGTCTTTGAATTTATTATTGTTTCTTTAAATTTTGTTGAGCTTTGTCTCATTAAAATATTTTTCAACATCATAATTTATTCATTCAGCTATGCATGTTCTTGATTTTGGAACTTTGTTTTCTGAATTAGGCTATGTTTGGAAAGGATACATGTTTTTTGATTTAATAAGTTATAAGTTGTGAGTGTGAGAGAAGTGGGCTTTGTATCAGCCTCTCATATTTATTTTATTTATAAATTTAAATCTCCGAACATCTACACCATGTTTATGGGTAGATGTTGGTGCCTTTGGTGCTTTCTGGTGAAAATCATATCAATATTTTATTCATTTAATATCTGTTAAGAGGGAGTTGTACCTCACAATTCAGAGGAAAGTTATCAATCTAATGGTGACTTTTTCCAACTGTTAGTGGCATTTGTACTTCTATCTGGGTATCATGAGTCATTTTGTGTTGTTATTTTGAAGTGTAAATTTGTTCACTAACACATACCAAGGAGAAGAGATAATCATTGAAGGAGATCCCAACCCCTTACAATATTGCAACACCATAAGAAGCCATAAAAATAATTAGCTTTCTTCAAATCAAGAAGCAAGCATTCCTTCTACCTCTGATTCTGTTCCTAAAGACATACCAAGAAAGGTGGGAAAGATACCAGTCAAAGACAAAAGGTGTGATGAGTATAGCTATGAGGAAGATTTTACCATCACCAACATGCCTCAAAATCCTAGAACCATATGACATGCCTCGACCGGTGGAAACACGTGAAACTCTAGAACTAGTGTTATTCAAGTGTACACCAACCACATTTGTCAAATGGGGAGACATAGCTGAAGAAAACCCCTTCGATCCGGACATCAAAACTTGGTTGTATAAAGATTCTCTAGAGGCACCTCAACTATAGATACCTTTGTCACAATATGTGGTTGGCTTCATGATGCTGCATAAATTTGGATATAATGGTAAGACTGGTGTGGGGGCATGACAACAAGGCTTAATGTAACTGTCTTTACCGCCAACCCAAAGAAACAAAAGAGGGCTAGGCTACGGTGAAAATAGAACCAGTAAAATCATTTGATATATACTCGTAGACCGACAACATATTGAGAAATTAAATCAGGGGAAAATTATGGAACATGGCCTAATCAACAGTATACTCCAGCAATTATTACCAACAAAAGTGGAACCCTCTAATTCCTAATTGAACCTTAATCATACTATCCAGGATGATGCAGAAAGTGAGACATCTAATGAATGTTTTAGCATGACCAATTCCCATGAGTATGAGTGGCTATCCCTTTGTAACTTTGATTCACCCATCCCTGACTATTCCCCTCAATCAGTCAGTACTATATACCTTGATAAATTCTTTTACAAAATCAGCATAGAAGACCAACCCTGTATTGATAAACATGTTGATGTAAATTCCTTAGGTGGTACGTCCACATCCCATTCTGAGTTTTTTGGAATTATCACCACATTTTGGTTCACCCAAATAGAGTCATCCCCCCACGTGGACCTTTGTCTAGTCTACCCCAAACTGATAGAATGGGACCAACAAGGACAACCTGACATAGATATTTTTTAGAATGATGAAGCCATCGCAAACTTTATGGGGCTTCGAGAAGACATACCATCAGGAGAAAACAAAGTAGACTTCTCTTTTAACCTTGACAGATTGACATAATTTGGGGAGGAGGCTCCTCTTTCTAGTCATAAAAACAAATTTAAAAGCAAAAAAGAATAGTCAGTAAGTGCAAATTGAAAGGTGCTTTCTAACCATAAAAAAAGAGAAAAAAAAAAAAGACGTATCTTCTTGTGAAAACCTCTCTGAGGTGCCAGAGGATGGAAAGCTGGAACTCCTCCCCTTAACAAAAGAAAATTCAGTGTTGCTAGCAGAGGAAATAGAGGAAGTCAATATACAGGATGAAAAGAACCCTAAAACTATCTATTTGGCTAAATCACTTGCATCCGAGGAAAGAGAATGGTTCATTAGTTTCTTCAAAGAAAGATAAATCAAATTTGCATGGTCTTATGCAGACATGCCATGCTTGGATACAGAGTTAGTACTACACCATCTTCCATTGTTACCAAATGCAAAACTTGTTAAACAAAGATTAAGAAAGATGCATCTGCACATCACTTTACTTGTCAAAGCAGAATTGAAGAAACTCTTAGATGCAGGATTCATAAGACCAATTCCATATGCGGATTGGATATCAAATCTGGTTTCGGTCACAAACAACAATGGTCGGATCCGTATATGCACAGATTTCAGAGATTTTAACAAGGCTTATCCTAAGCATGATTTTCCTCTACCAAACATTGACATGATAGTTGACCTGACAGATCGACACCAAATTTTTTCACTTGTGGATGGATTCTCTAGATATAACCAAATAAATATTGCACCAAAGGACCAACACAATACAATATTCACATTGCATGGGGAACTTATTGCTAGAATGTGATGTCATTTGGCCTAAAAATATGCAGGTGCAACTTATCAAAGGGAAATGACCACGATCTTTCATGATCTAATTCATAAAATAATGGTAGATTATGTCGATGACATACTAGCCAAATCAATGCTTAGGGAAACTCACCTACAAGTTTTGGGTCTAATATTTGATTGAATGCAGGAGTATAAGGTAAGACCCAATTCAAAGAAGTGTGCATTTAGAGTTACTGCTAGAAAGCTCCTTGGGTTCATTGTATCACATAGAGGAATCGAAGTAGACCTAGAAAAGGTTAAGGCCATCCTTGACATGCCACTGTGTGATGAAAATGTGTCACACTTCTATGAATCATTCCATCCAAGGTTTCTCAAAAATGAGGCCTCAAATATCGACTCATAGCTCTCTAGTCATGGAGTGCAAAGGTTTGAAATGGAGGCCCTCAGATTGACCTAGTTAGTGACCATGCAAGTACACCATGAAATGAGAGATTCAATGCATGAAAATGAGATCTACTCTATATGATAACAATGCATGAAAAGAAATTAATCTAAATGATAACAATGCATGATTAATCTATGAAAGGAAATATGCAAATCTAATCTATGAAAATAAACATGAATCTAATCTACATG
>MU225240.1:11777292-11791131 GCA_018584345.1 Thuja plicata
GTTTTTTTGTATTATATAAAAAAGAAATTACATATATCATCCTTCAAAATTATTTCAAGCTTACCACTATCATCATTTCCTATAGGAGTCTCCGCTCCTTTACATTTAATTTCTATATGTTTCAACTTTATCTCCTCCGCATTCTATATTTTCATAAAACTACTACATAATCTGAATACTTAAACTTTACAATAGTATGCCTCTCAGCCGAAAAATTCATTAATTTCAAAAAGAAACCTTATCTCCTCCTCACAGTTATTGCTCAGCTTTGTCGCATTGCTGCTTCTTTCCTTCCTTTCATATCAATGGCTTTCCTATCTACCTCGTTATGCCTTACATGTTAAGCCCTTTACTGGCTGTATTTTCTTTGTCAAAGTACCATCAAAATTTTCAAAATGAAACCCATTTTTCCTTTCAAAATTTGGCTTTACCTCTTTTTTTACTATGCAAATTTCCTCCCTTTGTGCCCAATTTGGGAGTTCTTTTTCCTTGACACTTTCACTGCCAGCTTGCTCATCAATTCTTCCTCCCTTCGCTTTTGCATCACCATCTCCCTTTTGATTTTCTTTCATCTCTCTTTTTCCTTGTGGATCATCATGGTTTTATCCACTTTCGAACACCACCTGATGAAAGGGATTAACCCATATCAGCGAGCATCATCATCATCTACAAAGGAATCTAAAATATCCTATCCAATGCTAGGAATTGACCACTCCAGCACCGAATCTAGCTCTCCCAGCATATCCTCTTTGAACAAATCCCTTACTATCCGGCTCACTTCTTCAGTCTTCTCGCCTACCTCGAGGTCCCATGCAATAATAATGGCTACCACATCTAGGTTAGTTCAGTGTTTGATTCTTCTCTCTTGGAATTGTTTGCCAATGACCTCAATCACTGCCTCCACCATCTTTGCAGATTTAATTTTCACCAAACCTTTAACACACTCAAAACTTGCAAGCCCCTTAAATGCCTTCATCTGTTTATCTGAGTCCACACAAAATGTTGCTTCCATTTTCTTGCTCTCTGACAATTTCCTCTCTGTTTTTTGTGTGCATAAAGAGGAAAGTAAGTCAGATTTTAACTTTGCATGCATTTATCTTCCGTAACACACCATTTTTTATGCATGTTGGGCATCACTTACCACATTTTTTGGTGATGATAAAGCCTATCAATCATTTATTTCCTTTGATTTTCTATCCATCGACTACATCATTATTAAGAGTTCCCATAAACAACTATCGTCTCTCCTTTCCTTTCCAATTAACCACTTGCCTATGTTTTCATTGATTTTAATTCCATTACTAACTTTGGTCATGATGTCATTGCGCCACTTTAAATTTGAAACATATTTAAATGTCTATAATATTTTGATTAAATTCCTCATATATAATAGTGTTAACTTTGTCAAAGTTAGTAGCCCAATTCACAATTTTATCAGCCTCTACATTACCCTCCCATAATGTGTGGCTAATACAGAATTCCTTCATTTTATGAAGAAGGGTTACTACCTCCCTAATTATGTTGTTAATGGACCAAGTCTAAGAATTCCCTTTCTTGATTGCTTCTACAATGATTTGAGAGTCTCCTTCCAAGTGCAGTTTTTCCACACCTAGTCTTATTCCCAGCTTAAATACTAGTAGAGAAGCATGTGCCTCTACCATATTGTTTGTTCCATTTCCTACCTTCTGAGCTTCCATTGCTATCATATCTCCATAACTATTTCTCACCATAGCACCTACTCCGGATATCCCTGGGTTCCCTTTTGAAGATCCGTCAAAGTTGATTTTTATCCATCCTATATCTGGAGGAAACCATTTTACATCCTTTCTACTCATCTTTATTGTTCCTCCCTGACTTCCATCATTCTTGTATCCAACTCTTTTTCCCGGCCATTGTTTGTGTATAGAGCTATCCCAAGATGTAAATATTGTATTGGTATATAGTTTACTTACAACCGAGCTCATTACTTCCTATATTGAGGCATTTATTCTAAACATAATATTTTCCATTGGTTCTAAAATATCCTTAAATATTCTCCTGTTACGTTCTTTCCACAGCTCCCATATAATTATTGAGGGGCTTACTGTCCAATTTTTTGAGAAGATTTTTTTTTTAGGTCTCCCCTCTACCATTTGAAAATGTTTAGAAGAGATCTAGGTATTGTTCCTACAAAGTTTAATTTTGTTTTAACCATTCCCCAACATTGTTGGGCAAATTCATAGTGAACAAAGAGGTGATCTATGTCTTTATTTGATTGATTGCATAATGGGCACTTAGATGGGCCTATAAAACCATAATTTTTCCTTCTTTCCCCTATTAATACCCTTCCTTGAATAGAAATCCATGCAAGTACTCCTGCTTTCTGCAAATAGTCCTTATCCCAACATAATCTATATGGCCAATCATTTGTTTTTTCTTCATTTAGTAGTAGATTATACCCCAATTTAGCTGAATAGTTCCCACTTTTAGCCACAAATAAAATTATGGTAGCTTTTACCTCTGAAACTGAATTGGTCTATTATTAAAAATATCTTTCATAGCATTGCATCTGCTTTCATTCATACTTGTTATAGTAGCCTCCTTCCATTTCCATTGTGGTCCCAATGGTCCTTGAAACTGTTCCATATAATCTCTAACTTTATCTCCCCATATATTTTTTGTGCTTGCCATTAACTCTTGTGATTTATTTATGTTTGAAAAAGCCCTATTGTCATTCCAAGAGTCCTCCCAAAATGCAACATTCCTACCATCATCAATCTGCCATGAAATGTGGTCACAAATCAGTGGCCTACATTCTAAGATGAAGTTCCAAATCGCTGATCCTCATATGGGGTTCTGAACAGTAAGTATTCTAGTATCCTCCATGGTGTCCAGACATTTTTCTTTGAGGATCCTTACCTAAAGCTGCGATGGTTTTGTGTACATTTCCCATACTAGTTTGGCTCCTAGGGCTTTATTAATTAATTGCCACCTTCTAATTCTAGCTCCCCCATTCTTACGGGATTTACATATTGATTCCCATGCCACTAGTGGTATTTTTTCTTCCTCCTGTCCTCCATTCCAGAATAATTTTCTCATCCGTTGTTCAATGTATTTTAATACTTTAATGGGGATCTTTAAACAACTCATTGAGAATATCAGGATTTCTATTATAACTGATTGTAATATCAAAATGTGACCTGCATAGTTTAGCCATTTCCCTTTCCAACTATCCAATCATTTTACACAACTGTCCACCAATTCCTTCCATAAATTTGCCTTGGAAGCCCCTTCAAAGAGTGGAATTCCTAGATATTTATTAGGAAGAACACCAGCCTTCATTCCTAATAATATAAGCACATGTTGTTGAGTAGGGATAGATGTGTTGAAGAAAAAACTTCAGATTTGTCCCAATTAATAAATTGCCCAAATGCTACACTATATGAGTCTAAGGTGGCCTTTATAACCCTGGACTCCCTTGCAGATGCTTCCCCCATGAGATATGTATCATCTACAAATTGTAAATGAGTAACTGGTCCTAGACCTCTTGCAATCATTAACCCTTTCCAATCTCCCCAACCCCCTACTTGTTTGGTGGTTCTGCCTAATACTTCAGCAAGAATAATAAAAAGGAAGGGTGACAAAGGATCACCTTGCCTTATGCCAGTAGTGGTATCAGAGAAACCTTGAGGAGTTCCATTAATTAGTATTGAGAGGCGTGTAGTAGAGATACAACTTAGAACCTAGTCACACCAACTAGAATCAAACCCAAATTTGCGCAACACCTTTATTAATAAAGATCTATTCACATTATCATATGATTTTTGGATGCCTAGTTTGATCATCATACCTGAATTCTTTCCCAATTTGATAGAATGTATTGCCTCATGCACAACTATAATTCCTTCATAAATTGATCTTCCTAGGGAAAATCCACTCTGTTCTTCTAAGATAAGTGAAGGTAGAACTAATTTCAAATGGTTAGCCATTGCCTTAGCTATTACCTTATAGATCCTGTTGGACAAAGCTATCGGTCAAAAGTCAGTTAAGGTTTCTCTCTTTCCCTTCTTAAGGATCAAAGTTAGAAAGGTATTATTAAAATCTTTGAAAATGAAACCCCCTCTTCTTGACTCCTCTACCACCCCACATAATTCCTTCCCAAGGATATTCCATGCTTTTTGAAAAAATAGTGCAAGAAATCCATCCGGTCCTGGGGCTTTATCACTGCCCAAACTGAATAGGGTTTCGAGTGAGAGAGAGAGAAGAGAAAAGAAGGGTTGAAATGGGATTAGTTTCCCATTTGAACATTTAATTTTTGCCCTAAACCCTAATTTTGAATTAGAGTTGGGGTTCTTCTTTCTTTTAATCCATAGTGGTATTATTATATTAGTATTTTCAAAATTCATTTTGGTGGGAAACTTTTAGTGGGGATTTTATTTCCCCCACTTAAAATTTGACTTTTGAATTTTATTAATTATTTACTTTTAATTGAACTTATGAGAGATATTATATTTTAATGTAATTAAGGGGATTAAATAATAAAGAAATGATTTAGGGGTGTTTTTGGTAAATTGCCTAGATAAACTATTTGCAAACTTAATTGACAACCTTATTAAAATATAATATTATATTATAATGTTAAAATTAATGGGATATTAAGTGTTAATTAAAATGCACCTAGTTGACCAAGTTTGAACACTAAGGTTATTATTAACCGATCAAAAGGGTTAATGAAAGATAAATTAATTGGAGTTTCAATATTAAAATTGGAATGGTATTGCCCAAACAAAAGTTTGGATATTGAATATAATAAAAAAAATTGAGTTTATATTAATTAATCAGCAAAACGACTCAACGATGAAGTTATTTAGTAATAAATATTAGTTTAATTAATCTATGGTATCAACTTCGTTATGTCTTTATTTAATTATAAAGACGTGTGAATTATGTCCGATAGTGGATTATGTTCAAGTAATAAGTTAATTTATTTATTAGTTAAATCATTCTTATTTAATTATTAAAGTCACTTATTATCTCTAGTTCACTTAAGCTAAACTTTAGGCATATAATAATTAATTCTTTATTAATTATTATCATGCAACCTAGGTTTCTCCCATTTTTAGGGTTTTGATCACATTTTATAAGGTTTGATCTCTTTGTATTTGTTAATTAATTCTGATTGATCTTGAATCATCTTGTATTATGTATTCTATTATTGAATCAACTGAGGATGTCTTTTCTTTCACAGTTATGTTGTTTCTCACTTCCATAGCTTTTGCTTCTCTTTCTGTGATAGGTGTTTGCATGCAGGTGATTCTTGGGAGCTATAAGGTTGATAGTTTTTCATCAACTCCAATATGGTATCAGAGCTACAAAACTTCATGCCCCTGTTCTCTTCATAAGAGATTTTTCCTTTTTCTTTAGATCTATGTTTTCAAGAGGTTGTTTTCTTTAGATTTTTGTGGATCTCGGGGGGAGTTATTTTTTGGAGCACTTAGGGCACAAACTGACCTCATGGTTTTGTCTAGAAAGCCCAAAAACCCCTATTTTCATATAAGGCTCATCCAATTCAGACATAGTTGAAATTTGGGCCCTCTTTTTTGCATGCACTCCTTGGCATGCTTTTCAAGGAAAAAAATACCTCAGTTTTCACATTGCCTTGGTTTCTGTGCTGCCTTGAAATTCATGCCACTAAATTGGTGGAGGTTATTTTTTTTTGGTAAATCTATCAAATTTGGCCAAAAATTTAGCAGTCTCGTCAGATTTGGAGGCATCACCATATTTAGTGGAGCTCCGCCAAATTTAGCAAAGGTTTCTTGGAGTTCTTCTTGTTTTGGAGCCCTCTTCAGTTTTTTGCTCGTACCTTGAGAAAAAAGAGGCATTTTTTGCCAAACAAGATATCGTCGAAAAGCTAGTTCCAAGCCCGACCTAATTTTGCAAGTTTGGTTTTCTGATTTTTCCATCTTGCAAGGTTTTTTGCCAGTCAAAGTCCGGGTTCCTTTTTGCATTCTGGGAGCCATATCTTGCTCATTTGGGCTCTGATTTCTAACTTCCACACATCGTTGGAAAGCTGGTTTTGTGCTCTTTCTTCTTGTATGGGTCTCATTTCTAGAATCTGCTTAGGTACATTTGATTTAGGTTTTTTCTTTTTTACAATCTGGTGAATATCTTGGATGTTTCAAGTCCTAGGATTCTTTTCCTTGTATGGGATGGCTCATTTTTTAGCTATTACTTATGTACCTACAAATTTTTGTCATTCCTAAGCATTGTATACATCTATTTCTATAGCATTTCCTTTTTTACAAATGCACTAAGATAAAGTGTCATCTATTTTTTACTTGGGATCTTGGATATTTTTGTGTCTATTTGTACTTGCACTACATTACAAAGTGTCATGGGGGGTTTGATTTTTTCTTTGTTTGCCATCTATCTTTTTCAAGTGAGTGTTTTGTCCATGACATTAGCTCCATGATGTTTGTCAACAGAGTGTTTCCTCCACGACACCATCCTTTATATGTGCTTGTACTTTTATTGCACTTTTTATGTTTCTTGTTCTTTATCATGCAGTTGTTCTTGGCAGTTTGGTTCAATGTGCATGTCATGCCTCTCCATGCTCAACATTATGAGGGGGTATTTCCTGTTGGTTCTAATGCTTCTTTGGTTTGATAGAGTGATCTATGTATTCAGTATTTAATCCTACATACTAGGCGGATGCAGTGGCTGGGTACCTATGCATTTTAGTAAGATGGATCATTTACCATATGGACACTCTTTCATTCCTATTTTTTAGGCATCCTTCCATCTTCAATTGATGAGCTCTTCATACTTTGTTTACAGTCTACTCTACCTGATCATGTTCTATTACAATGGAGGTTCTAGTATTTATTCTTGGATAGTGTTTTCAACTTCATGCTTCAGTGATGTTCTTCATGTTCTTCCTTTGTTCCTATCTTCTGGGACATTCTCTAGTTTGGAGGCTTCTTCAGTCCTTCACTAGTCTTCATCTCTTTTTTGAGAGGGGTTTTTCTCACTGGGTTTTCTCATTTTCTCCTCTTTACAAAGATTTTTTGTACTTGAGTACCTGATCAAGCCATGTTGCCAGGACCCATTTCCTACTTTCAGTAGTTGTTTCTACATTTTTTTCTTCTCCTTAAGTTTATCTTAAGAGGGGGTGTTAGAGTAATAAGTTATTTCACTTATTAATTAAATCATTCTTATTTAATTATTAAAGTCCCTTATTATTGCTAGTTCACTTAAGCTAACCTTTAGGCATATAATAATTAATTCTTTATTAATTATTATCATGTAACCTAGGTTTCTCCCATTTTTAGGGTTTTGGTCACCTTTTATACGGTTTTATCTCTTTGTATTTGTTAATTAATTCTGATTGATCTTGAATCATCTTGTATTTTTTACTCTATTATTGAATCAATTGAGGATTTTTTCTCTTTCATAGATCTATTTTTTCTTGCCTCCATAGCTTTTGCTTCTCTCTTTCTGTAATAGGGCAGGTGATTCTTGGGAACTATAGGGTTGATAGTTTTTCACCTACTCGAATAGATTAATTCATGGGGTAAATGTTATTTCATTAAAAATTTTGAGTCAATAATCTTCATTAAAACTTTATTAAACATGAATATTAAATTGATTCATTTAAAGTAAATTAAGAATGTTATTTTTTAAATCTTTTTTATTAATGCAATGCTTGTCCCTAGTATTAGGGGGACTTAATTAACCATATAGAACATGATTCAACAATGTACCACAATAATGTATTTAATTCAGGGTAATGAACCCGATTTGATAATTAAATCCATTTAATCTTGACCTCACTTTTTCAAGCAGTCGTGTTGAGGGATGTTGACCAACGTCATGATTCCCCTCGACCTATTCCATATTTACTCAATGTACCCATAGGAGTATCTTAGTTTTTATTAGATGTAAACCTAGAAGCTAATGTGATTAGCACTTGAACCTGTGCAAGATGCTACTTAGGTTATTTTAGCATGTAAAAAAAATGGTGTGTTTTTGGTGTCATTTTTGGGCATGACAAATCTCTAATATCATATTCTAGAGAGGACACCAAATAGAAAGGAAATGAAATCTAGTAAATATTTCATCTAGGGTAAAGTACCTTATTATAACCTCTACAACTTTGTCCATGCAGGTTTTGGTGGAATCACAATAATATCCACCATGAGAGGTCCTAAAACTTTTATCCATCTCCCATTTCCTAAATAATTTGTTCATGGTAGTATTAGAAGCTTTGTGGTCCTTTAAAATCTTCTTTCCATCAATAGGTTATCTAATTATTTAGGCAAGGATATCTTCAATGATTTCCAAATTCATCTTAAAGACATGCACTGTCCTATTATTCCAACCTTTCATAAAAGCCCTAGTAGCATTGGATTTGAGACAATGTGAAGCTTATAAGCAGTTTATCATCTTATGGGTAAATTAAAAAAGGTAATAGGAAAACAATAAATTAAGGATTTATAAGTTTGATGACACCTAAATCCTAATAGTATCTCACTTGAAATCATATTTTTTAAATCACCCTATAGAGTTACAAAATACAAATCAAGTGCAGTGATTAAGGCTCGTGGCCTTCCTGCACCAAGAGAACTTATCTATAGTCACTATCTTCGTGAGATAATCTGCAACATTACACAAAGTGTTAACTTTTTCAATCAAGAATTATCCACTCTCAACTATCTCTTGTACAAGGTGCTATTGGAATCATAATGTTTAGTAAAATCATGCTACATAATATTTTTGACCAAACATATGGCACTCTAACTGTCACATCCAATTATCATTGCCCTACAGTCAAATCCAATACCATTACCAAGTCTTTGTAATAAAACTGCCTCCTTGGAGACATGTATAGTAGTCATATACTCTATTTCAATGGAAGATAATGCAATTGTAGGTTTTCTTTATCTCATCCAATTCACTATACCTCCAAACAAAGTGAACACATAGCCTCTAGTGAACCTCCAACTATACAAGTTACCTACCCCATTTGCATCAACAAAACCCTATATGTTCAATGACTTATCCACATCATAAAAACCATGATAAATGAAACAGTAATTAGAAGCACCTCACAACTATCTTAATACCCTTTTTAAGAAAATTCCAATGCTCTTTACATTGGTTAAACATAAACCTTCTTAGAACTCCAACTACTTGGGCTATATTTGCTCTTGTACAAACAAATGCATACATAAAACTAATGGAGATGCTAGCATAAGGAGCATTAGACATTTCTTCAATATCATCACTAGATTTATGACACATATATAAACTCAACTTAGTATCAATTAAAAATGGAATACAAATTGGCTTACAACACATGCACTTTAAATCTCTGCAAAATGGTGTCAACATACTTTCTCTGACTTAACCAAAGATTTATGTGAACCCGGTCCCTATTGATTTCCATCCCAAGAATATATCTAGCTTCCTCCAAGTAATTCATATAAAATATGCAATAAATACGATTTTTGAGCTCTTTAACCTTTACCTTGCTAATGTCAATAATCAACACGTCATCAAAATACAAGACAATAATTAAAATTTGGTCATCAATAATCTTAATATATAAAGATAGTTTTCCTCTTTTCTTCTAGCATAACCTAAATTTAATGAAAATGCATCAAGCTTCTAGTACCACATTCTTGGTGACTATTTCTAACCCAAAAAATACTATTTTAACTTGCGATTTTTTTCTTTTCCTTTTTCAATAAAACCATCAGGTTGTCACATATAAATCTCTTTTTCAAGATCCCCATGCAAGAAAGTAGTTTTAAAATTCATTTTCTTTATCTAAAAATCACAAGAAATGACAATATATAATTTGGAATATAAAATAAGTTATCTTAGAAAAAGGAGAGAATATTTCACTCAAATCAACTCCTCTCTGGGAGTAGCCCTTGGCTTCCAATTTAGCCTTGTACCTCTATAACTAACTATCAGCTCAAAATTTCTTCTTAAATACCCACTTGCATACAATTTAATTTCTTCCTTTTGGAAAACTAATGAGATATCAAGTGTCACAAATATCAAAAGCTATCATCTCATCCAACATGGCCTACATCCAACACTCACTTTATTTGAAAGAGAGTGCCTCCCTCTAAGATCTAGGTTCATTGTCGGTACAAAGTAAAGAAAATTTGCAATGAAAATTTGGTGGGCTATACCTATCAACTAGAATTTTTCATCTTGTGGACCTTCTCAAAGGTGGAGTAAGAGGTTCTTCCTCGTGCTCATCTTTATTATGATAAACTTATTTTGTCACAACTAAATCTTTTGAACTTTCACTTGAACTCTCTTCTACTTCTCCATCTTATTTGACATCCATCTATTCTTCTAAATTTGCATCTGCCTACTTATTTTAAAAATGTTCTATCTTTGACTTTTCCTTTAGTTGTAATTCGCCTAAGTAAACTTTAAATTCCCTGAAAATCACATCTCCAGAAAATATCATTTTTTTATTAGAGGATTCCAAATCTTATAAACTTTTACATTCTTACCATATCCTACAAAGATGTATTTTTAATCTTTTGGATCCAATTCATATCACTTCTCTTGAGGTACATGAACAAAAGTTTCATAACCAAATACCCTTAAATGTGAGACTAAAGCCTATTTACCCAACCACATTTCATAAGGTGTTTTATCAACAAGATCTTTACAAGGAGATCTATTAATCAAATAATAAGAAGCACCAACATCTTCTGCCCAGAAATGTTTATAAAGTTTAGCACCACTTAGCATGCTTCTAGCTCTTTTCATTAATGTATAGTTCATTCTTTCTGCTACCCCATTTTATTGGGGAGTGTAAGGTGTAGTTTTTTGCCTAACAATTCCCGCATGTTTGCAAAAATCATATAATTCCCTAGAGAAATATACATCCACATTGTCAAATCTCAATATTTTTATCATATAATTGTAGTCAAATTTTCATCCCAAGATTAAATTAGCCTTCAGGTTGATCATTAAGGTTGGGTGTTTTCTCATCTTCTTATTTTGTGATCATTTAGTTGCCATTAGGTAAAAAAGATTTTTAAAAAATAAATAAATGTTGTGTCATTTCAAACTGTTTAATTCAAGGTCAAAGGGAAAAGTGCAAAAAAAGGATGGATTTTTTAATGATATACTATTTTATTCGCACAAGCACACTGTTGTGTATATTTGGAGGGAAAATTTTCACTTTTACAACCATCCTTGAGTTAAGTAACTAAGGTTGATGGTGAATCAAGGTCAAAATCTCATGTTGAAAGAAGAAAGCCCTAGTTTTCTTGACTTTCATCTTTCAGTTAATGGTGGCCACCATGTTGTGAACAAAAAATACATGTAGAGAATGCCAAATATGTGTGAGAAAGGGTTGCACTAATTGTCAAAAAGAGTGGTTATATACATGTAAATAACAGATCGTGAAGAGAAGACAAAGTTTCAATAAGAGGACAATGTATTCCATGTAAAAGTATCAGGTCTTATGGAGAATAATAACAACGTAATAGATAGTAGTGGCTATAGCATTGAAGGAATTCCAAAGGATTCATTAAGCAACAATAGAGTAAAGATAAGAACAAGGTGCATAGTTGTAGGTAAGTTTCAAACAATCTATAAACTCTACTAGGAATAGCGGTGTATATTGTTGTTTATTCAATGTTTTATTTTTGATAAAATAAGGTTTTTAAAACTTTTCTTCTAAGTTTCCCCTTAGAACACATGGATTCAAATCACGATGAGTAGATTTAAAGGACTAGAAACCTTCACCAAGCTCTAATAGTAGTCAAAGATGTTTTGAAAAACAATGCCAACAATAAGTTTTGGACAAAGAAATGGTAGATATTAGTAAAGAAATGTGCATTTACAATGGGTTTCACAAGCAAATAATTAGTAGATCTTAAATGGAGAACATTGGTTCTAAAGAGAAATACTCAAGTGTGAATGAATAGTCGATTTGACATGAAGATAATGTATTGTAATAAGGGGAGACTAACCACGGGTTTTGCATGTAAGGAAGAAAAGTCAAGCCTTTGTATCATGACATGAGTGGAGGTAGAATTTACAAAACATCTCATAGAGTAGTCACTAAATAAGCAAAGATCTCATTATTTTCAAGTGCATTGACTATCATGGAGAATGTTTATTCTTTTAAGATGTAGTTGCTATCATAGGGGTTGCAATACTACCCAAGAAGTATTTTTCTTTCTAGACGAGGATCATTCAACAATGTCACAAAACATAAATTTCAACCAGGTCATAAAGAATAGTTATTTTCAATGTATTAAGGGTCTTTGTCATGATCTTAAAATATCAATAACAAAGAAAATTTGATAATGAGCCAAAGATAAATGTCACAAATAGAAAAAAAATGTGACAAAAAAGGGAGTTTGAATGATACACAAAAATATCATTGAAAAGAACAAAAAGGAATATGTTCAAGGTTAGTACACAAGTCATGACAACAAAAATAGTTAGAATAGGTGAAAATACAATATCATACAATGAAATGATAATGAGATTCATGGAAAAGATACATGTGTATAATTTTAAATAATATTTTGAGTGAATATTCATGAAAAGAGCATAGTGATATCTCATGAGGATATAATATAGATCAAGGACATTGAAAGAAATTGAAAAAGAATGCAAGAATAGGGGTATTCAATGTTATGGTGTTCAATAGAAATACAAACAATGGTCATAATATGTAATAGAAAGTTTACAAATAGTGAATGAATGGTGCAAAAGACACAATCACGTGAGGTCACAATAATCTCAATGAAAATGTTCTATCACAATTTTAGAACATCAAGAAAGGTACAATGCTCATAAGGAAGTGTCAAACAATATAAGAGAATGGTCAATGAATCTTGAAGATAGTGACTACATGAATACCACAACAGATCTAACAAGACATTGTCAAAAGCAGGGCATGATAGTAAACAAGGGTATCAAGTAAATTACTAAAGAATTAAAGGGACACCATTATTGAGAACACAAAAAATAGGTATGAAGACAAAGTACACATGAAAATCTAAGAGTAGAGTTGTTCATGAATTTAAAAAGATCAGATTTGATATCTAAATGCAATGAAAACATCAAGTTTTCAATGATGAAAAGAACAATGATATGTTATAGACCAATGAAAGGGAAATCATATATACAAGAGGAAATCCATTTGTAAGCTATACAAAAGGGGAAGTCGTGTAAAATGTCGATAATAGTCAATGGAAACCTAGGAACAGTGATAAAAAAATTCAAAACAATTCCAAGGTCATAACAGAAAATAGAATGTATTCTAATAGTAAAAGGTATGAAAAAATGGTATCAAATGATGTATGCAAATCAATGAGCAGAGAAAAGAGGCCACTATCATAGAAACATGGAGATGCATTTTTTAAGTGAATGACAGTATTTATAAAGCTATAATGAACATGATGAACAATTTAAATATCCCAATATATGCTTATGCCTTAGAAGAGATAGTCAACTTCAAAGCTCAAACACAAACCCTGAAAATGATGCAATTGATTGAAGATCAAGCAATATGAAAACAATTAGATTTGATAACCATCAAATCAACCCAAGAATCCTACATGCATGACTATCACATAAACAGAAGCAAAAGACAAAAGAGAGAAGGCAGCTATGGCGGCCAAAAGGCCAGAGACATCAAATTCATGTTGAAAGAAAATAATCTATATTATCAACACTAGAATTACAATAAGATGTGAAAACTCTGTAATGATAAACTAAGAGGTGAATCCTTATAAAGGAATCATGAAACCCTAAAAGGGAAACCCTAAGGTTAGCTGAAGCAAACTAGAGTGAATAGGGAAG
>MU225240.1:11793225-11807829 GCA_018584345.1 Thuja plicata
AATAGAATTACAATAAGATGTGAAAACTCTGTAATGATAAACTAAGAGGTGAATCCTTATAAAGGAATCATGAAACCCTAAAAGGGAAACCCTAAGGTTAGCTGAAGCAAACTAGAGTGAATAGGGAGGTTACTAATTAGATCATAATGATTTAAATTAGTAACCCGATAGACTATTACTCTAACAAAAACAAGAGTTCATATTATGAAAATCATTATGCAAGGGAATTTAGAGGCTTGAAAAGAGGGTTATTAGGCAATAACCAATAATTAAATTCTAGTTAAACACCCTAATGGATTCTAAATCATTCAAGGATTGTTTCAAGGACATAAATAAGAAGTTTATCTCAGTTTTGACCTATTTCTGGGGCGCTTTACAAGCTTGTATGACCTAATAAGATATTTTCATCATTAATTTTCCTTCAAGCATTGGTTCATTGTCTTCATGTTATGTATTGAATGTAATATTTTGAGTTGTGAGAAAAAGGTGTCTTCCATTGAAAGTATTGTGAGTTTAAGCTGAGTAGGTTTCTCACGCATTTGGTGCATCACCTCCTAGGATAGGTTTCAGTTCAAGAAATTTCTACCCATTTTTCCCAAGCAGAACTCAATAGTTTTAAGAGGTGTCAAAAGGGAACCAAACCTTTAATCTAGAGATTGATCTTCATAATAGGCAACCCATAGGCCTGAAGATCTCCATGTTTCACGGGATTGTTGAGATTTTGATCTTAGAAACCAGACGCCATCCCTCGTGACAACAATTTTTGGCATGCCCAACTAGATTCTTTAGACTATTTTAGTCCAATATTTTCCACACATTTATAATTTTTGGTGTGTAAATTAGCTATTTTAGCCTTTGGAGGCAAGATCCATAAACACATGGAAACTCTACAAGAATATCTTCTTTTTTTAAAGAGACAAGTGCTAGTAGATGGATGATATCAAAAGACGGGAAGAGTTAAATTTGTAGCAAAATAGATAGGCTTATCAAGCCTCTTGAGAGGCACAAAAAAGGAAACATGAGGAGAATTTTGATAGGGAGATAGCTTAAAAATAAGGACATATGAGACATATGCTTGACCAATTACAACTAGAAGCATAATTAGCTCCTAAGCGTAAATTTGTAAGTTTCATGCACTTAATGAAAGGTGATCCTCTTGAGTCTTCTAAATTTGATATTCCTATTTTTAGAGGACCACCTTCATTAGAAGATCCTATACTTGAACAAGTTCAAATTATAATATCTCAGGAGAAGCCTTTAGAAGATCCAATTATTTTTCATGAGATCCCACAAACTCCCCAAATCCCTTTTCCAAATGAGTCTTATCAAGAGAGCTAGAATAATGAGCATAATAAGGAATTTTTTGTAGTAAAAGAGAAGGATTTTGCTGCTAATTAATTTGTTCATGAATTTCAAGATGAAAAATTATACTTGTTGAAGGTAAATGATGAACATACTCAGTTAGGAAAGCAAGATGATGTCAAAGAAATGGTTCAGGAGCATGAAGAAAAGGTTCTAAATTATGAAGATGAGGTCAAGAAAGAAATTCAACCAGCAAGAGGTAAATATTGGAGCTCCAACTTTTGTTTATTCAAGAGGTTATCCTATAACACATCTAGCCAAAATAGAGGACAAAAAACCACCAAAAATCAAACATGTATTTAAGCATGAAGATCTTAAAAATTTTGAAGTTGAGCAGAAGGTTTTCATATTAGAAGAGCAAAGGAAATTCACTAATACCTTTCAAAGTAGTAATTTGCATGCACAACACGGATAAGTAAGTAAGTATGCTTGTGTTTTTGAAGAAATGTTGCAGCTCTTTGTTGGATTTTTATCCACTATATATCTTTTTTTGGGTTGTTCAAGATAATCTAACGCATTGTATGTTGAAAATAAAAAGGCATCTATTTAAGTCAACCGGTGAATGGTTTTTTCTAAAGTCACTAGCTCATTTCTAGTTAGATAGGGTAGAGTAGGTTTTTTTTTTAAAATGTTTGCTTTCCTCTAAGTGTTCATGCACGTGTTTGTTAGTCTAGTTTGTTTTTTGTTTGGTTTCTTTAGTTAGGTTGTTGTTGTTCAATATTTCCATCAACATGTAAAAATATGATCTAAAGTTTTAAAGCTATAAATGAGACTCTATGCCCAATGGATTTTCTATAAGATACTGGTCTTCAATGCTTAGCAGGCAAACATGTTTGTAGATGTCATCAGAATGTTGTCAAAATCTTACCCCAATATTAGATTATCCTTCAGGTTGATAGTTAAGGTTGGGTGTTTACTCATCTTCATATTTTTTTATCATTTAGGTGTCATTAGGTGAAAAATATTTTTAAAGAATAAATAAATGTTGTGTCATTTTAAACTATTCAATTCAAGGTCAAAGGGAAAAGTGAAAAATAAGTATGGATTTTTTTAATGATATAATCTTTTATTCTTAAAATCGCATTGCAATGTATATTTGGAGGGAAAATTTTCACTTTTTCAACTAGCCCTGAGTTAAGTAACTAGGGGTGAAGGCAAATCAAGGTTAAAATCTCTCATTGAAAGAAGAAAGCCCTAGTTTTCTTGACTTTTATCTTTAAATTAATGGTTTCCACCATGGTGCAAACACAAAATACATGTAGAGAATGCCAAATATGTGAAAGATAAAATCCATGTGAGAAAGGGTTGCACTAATGGTCAAAAAGAGCATTTTTGTGCGTGTAAACAACAAATCATGAAGAGAAGACAAAGTTTCAATAAGAGCACAATGTATTCCATATAAAATTAGCGGGTCTCTTAGAGGATAACAAAAACTTAATAGATAGCGACAACTATAGCATTAAAGGAATGCCAAAGGATTCATTAAGCAGTAGTAGAGTGAAGAGAACAATAAGATGCACAATTATAGGTAAGTTTCAAACAATATCTAAACTCTAATATGAATAGCGGTGTATATTGTTGTTTATTGAATGTTTTCTTTTTTAGAAAACAAGGCTTTATAAACTTTTGTCGTAAGTTTCCCTTTAGAACACGTGGATTCAAATCATAATGAGTAGATTTAAAGAAGTAGAAACCTTGACAATCTCTAAAAATAGTCAATTTTTTAATGAGAAAAAATGCCAAAAATAATTTTTGGATAGATCAATAGTAGATATTAGTAAAAATTATGCATTTACAATGGGTTTCCCAAGCAAAGAAATGACATATCTTAAATAGAGAAAAATAGTTATAAAGAGAAATACTCAAGTGTGAATGAATATTTGATATGCCATGAAGAGAAGGTATTGTAATGAGGGGAGATTAACCATGAGTTTTGAATGGAAGGCAACAAAGTCAAGCCTCTATATCATGACATGAATGGAGGTAGAAAATAGAAAAAATTAGAGAGGGTAGTCACTAAATAAGTACATATATCATTGATTTTTAAGTGCATTGACTATCATAGAGAATGTTAATTCTTTTAAGATGTAGTTTCTATCATAGGGGTTGCAAGACTACCCAAGAAGTATTTTAATTTCTAGAAGAGGATCATTCAACAATGTCACAAAACATAAATTTCAACCAGGTCACAAAGAATAGTGATATTCAATGTATTAAAGGTCGTTGTCATGATCTTAAAATATCAAGAACAAAGAAAATTTGATAATGAGCCAAAGATAAATGTCACAAATAGAAGAAACATGACAAAAAATGAGTTTTAATGATACACAAAAATATCATTGAAAAAAAAAGAGGAATGTGTTCAAGGTTAGTATACAAGTCATGACAATGGACATAGTGAGGATAGGTGAAAATACAATATTATACTGTGAAATGACAATGAGATTCATAGAAAAGGTATAAAATATGTCATTTGTACAGTGTTAGAATATTTTTGAGAGGACGGACATGAAAAAAGCACAATGGTATCTCATAAAGATATAATATAGATCAAGGATATTGAAAGACATTGAAAAAGAATGCAAGAATAAGAGTATTCAGTGTTATGATGTTCAATAGCAATACAAAAAATAGTTATAATATGTAATAGAAAGTTTGAAAATAGTGAATGAATGGTTCAAAAGACACAATCATGTGAGGTCACAGTAATCTCAAAGAAAATTTTCTATCACAAGTTCAAAACATCAAGAAAGGTACAATGCTTAGAAGGCAGTGTCAAATAATATAAGACAATGGTCGACAAATCTTGAAGACATTGAATACATGAATAAAACAATAGATCTAACAAGACACTTTCAAAAGTAGGGCATGACAGTAAACAAGGGTATCAATGACATTACTAAAGACTTCAAGGCACACCATTGTTTAGAACACCAAAAAAGGGTATGAAGATAGATTACATATGAAAATCTGAGAGCATAGTTGTTAATGAACTAACAAAGATCATATTTGATATTTTAAATGTAATAAGAACATCAAGTTTTCAATGATGAAAAGATCATTGATATGTTATAGATCAATAAAAGGGCAGTCATGTATACAAGACCAAATCCTTTTGTAAGCTATACAAAAGGGGAAGAAATGTAAAATGTTGGTAATAATCAATGGAAACCTAGGAATAATGATAAAAATATTCGAACAATGTCCAAGGTCATAACAGTGAGATGGAATTTATTTTGACAATCAAAGGAATGAAAAAAGAGTGTCAAATGATGTATGCAAATCAGTGAGCAAAGAAAAGAGGCCACTATCATTGAAATATGGAGAAGAATTTTTTAAGTGAATGATAGTCCTTGGAAAGCTATAATGAACACAACGAACAGTTTTAAATATCCCAGTATATGCTTATGCCCTAGAAGAGTTAGTCAACTTCAAAGCTCAAACATAAACCCTAAAAAATGATGCAATTCATTAAGGATCAATCAATATGAAAACAAGAGTTCAAATTATGCAAATCATCATGCAAGGGAATTTAGAGGCTTAAAAAAAGGTTTTTAAGAAATAACCAACATTTGACTTCTAGTTAAAGACCCCTCATGGATTCTACATCAGTCAAGGAGTGTTTCAAGGACATAAACAAGAAGTTTCTCTCAATTTCGATTTCTTTTTTTTTTTTTTGGGGGGGGGGGGTTTTTAAGCTTGTACNTTTTGGGGGGGGGGGATTTTTAAGCTTGTACAACCTAGGAAGATATTTCTATTTGTTGGAGCAGTGATTTGAGGGACTTCTTTTAGTTCTAAAGTGCAGTGCAATCCTAGTTCTCTCTTGAGTTAGGATTGAGTTTCTTTTGGTATAAGGCTTTCTTTTTTCCTCCTTTCTTTCTAGTTCCTTTTCTTTTGGCTTTGTGTACACAATAAAAATAAGACATTGTAGCTCTTAAGAAGCATTTTTAGATTGTATGAACTCCTTTATTTTCAAATAAAAGACAACAACATTTCCTTCTCTTTCTTTTGTTTTATGTTATGGATGAATGAACCGATGATATTATTGTGATTTGCTTTAAAATTGTTTAATTTTTTTACATTTATACAGTATTACAACAAAGAGACTTATGTTTAATGTATAATATGGTTTGTGTTGAGTTGAAATCAATAGGTTGTGGTTGCAAAAATCATTGATTTTCCTTCAAGAAAGCATTGGTTCATTGTCTTCTTGTTATGTATTGAATGTAATATTTTGAGTGTTCAGCATAAAGTGTCTTGCATTAAAAGTATTGTGAGTTTGCGTAGATGAGTAGGTTTCTCACTCATTTGGTGCATCACATCATAGGATAGGTATTAGTTCAAGAATCTCTCTACCCATTTTCCCAAGAAGAAGTCAATAGTTTTAGGAGATATCAAATGGGAACCAACCCTTTAATCTGGAGATTGATCTTTACAATAGGCAATCCATGGGTCTGGAGATCATTCCATGTTTCATGATATTGTCAAGATTTTGAGCTTAGAAAGTAGGTGTAATCCATCGTGATAACAATAATATAATTGTGTTTAAATCAATGTCTTAAATTCCTTAAACTTAGTGAAAAATTCAGACTTTGAATGGATAAAATAAATCAAAGTATATCTTGAGACATCATTAATGAAGGAAACATAATACAAAGATTTATTCAAAAATTCAACATCCACTAGACCACATACATCTAAAGAATAATCTCTAAAAGTATCTTAACTTTATTAACTCCCTTAGGAAATAAAGATTTATTTTGTTTACCAAACATACAATGCTCATAGAAATAAATCTTACTAATAGAATAATTTGAAATCCCCTCCACTATTTTATTATCTAGAATGGCCTTAAGAACATTTTTACCAATGTAACCCATTATATGGTGCCACAAAACATGCATGCATATTTAGTCCTAGTTACAAAAGTCAAATAAAAAACAATATAATCATTTAGCTTAAACAAATTCCTTGTCCAAGGTCCTTAAGAAACTACCAAAATTTCCCTTACCAAATTGAAACCAAACCTATCAAATGTCACATGCATTCCAAAATCACTTAACCTAGAAATACAAAGTAAACTTCTTATGAGATCTCAAATATGTAAAACATTATCAATGAAAATAATCCTCCCATCACAAACCACATCTTTATCTTTCATTTTCCAATAATATTTACTGGGGTGCTAACACCACAAAAAATTATCCTCCATCATATGTCTTATGCTAAAAAAACCACTTCTTGAGAGGAGTCAAGTAGGAAGCACCTAAATCAACAAGCCAAGAATGATTACTAATAGAGTTAGCTGAAATAAATAAAGCATCAAAATCACCATCATCTAAGGACTTGTCCATGGAAGCATCAGTGCTCATTTTTCTTATTTATGCACTCCTTTACATGACATCTTTTACCATAGTTCCAACACTTCACTTTTCTCTTTTTGGAGGTCCTAGAATGTCCTTTTGATATCCTTCTTTGCATCCCCTTCAATACATTTCTCCTTAGGCCTTCATTGTACATAAAAGGAACCTTGGTAGCCAACATTCATGGTCTTTCTCCTCTCTTTTGAAAGAATTATAGAAATGATGTTGTCCATATGTCATTTTGTACCACCACTAATTATGGAAATAATTAGATTTTCCCAAGAGTTAAGGAAAGAGAAAAGCAATAAAATAAATTTAGCTTCATCTTCATTACTAATGTATATTGATGCAAGGTGAATTAAAATCAAATTAAAAGAATTCAAATATTCATAAATAGAATCACCATCCCTCATTTTAAAAGAATACAAACATCTTTTGAGATATAGGTTGTTAGACAAACTCTTAATTTGATAGATATCACCTATTTTCCTCCATATCTTACATGCAATATATTATGTCGAGTCATTTAGGAGAACATAATATGTGAGACAAAATTAA
This sequence comes from Thuja plicata, assembly GCA_018584345.1. Lineage (NCBI taxonomy): Eukaryota > Viridiplantae > Streptophyta > Pinopsida > Cupressales > Cupressaceae > Thuja > Thuja plicata. The sequence continues at coordinate 11,800,509 of MU225240.1, forward strand.
ATGGTTCTTCATGCATTCTTGTCTAACTTTTTCCATTGCTCATCTAATAAGGTCAAACCCTCTAGTTTCATTTCTTCCAAAACTAGCAACCAATGACCTCTCTCTTCAAGGAGATCTTCAAATTTCAACTTCCACATCTTGTAACTAGTTTCATTGAACTTTTTAATAGATTGACAATAGGTGGAGGCCATGGTATACAATATTTCTCAAATTTATGAAAAATCCATAAAACAAAAGCTCTTACTGCAACAAATAACCTTCAATACTTAAAGAGAAATGTGTTCCTCCCTTGATAGTGATGAAAATCAAAACCAAAAACTTGCAGCACACTTATTGATATCAAAATGGTGCAATATATCACAGAAACAAAACTATGTAGCTCCCAAACCATGCTCATAGCAAAGGATTTTATACAAATTGAAATCAGGAAAAAAAAGAACGATTTATCTTTCACACGGCAAACTTACATTCCACAAGCTATTGTCACTCTTCTCTACTCTATCTTGAGGTTGGAAACAATGCCTCATTTTATATTTGAAAGCAAACTATTTTAGGCCTAAAATGAATTGACCTTATCTCCTTGTATTTAGAAGTATCAAAACTTAATCCTAAACTATTCTAACCATACCACACAAATATGTTGCAATTCATTTATTTACTAATTACAACTCTATGGCAGTTGCAACCAATCCCCTCGTTCATGCACCTGCATCAGACTCCCAAGGAACAAAGACTTGTTCATAGACTCTTGTCTATGAGTTTTCCAATTTCTTTTTTCTAGTTGTACCTTACCTGACATTCTTGGGTTGCAGGGGCTTTTACTACAATTTATATTCCTCCTAGATCCCAAACTTTATTTTGTTCTTGTCCACTTTCCTTCCTATCATCTTCATCTTTTTGACATTTGTGATATGTTGCTACTACTCATCATCATGTTCTCACTCACCACTTTAAATGGAAATCTTCCAACTATGAGAAAAATCAAATTTGGATGCAAGAAAGCAAAAGGATCTTCACACTTACTTTTTTCCTCATTTGTTTGTAGAGTTTCTACATGAAATCTTTGTCCTATTTCAATTTTCTGATTGAACTCTACCCTCATGCTATCTGTAGTTTCTTCAAATTTTGGATAAACTGCATCTTTGTTCATAACAAATTTTGGAAGTTATCCATCTTGACATTCTTCATCACCATTGATTGATATCTCTCCCTTTTCTTTCAGTGAATTCCTCAACAAAAGTAATTTTTCATCAATATTTATGTGAATGGCATCAAATATTTTCTCTTCATCTTTGCTTAGAACAAAATTTGAATTTTTTCCTCCATCTTTCTTTATCTCCACAATACTTTCAAAGGACTATCCTTGATCATCACCTGCAATCACACTAAAATTATTAGTTTAAAAAACTAGAGATGCCTCAACTTCTACGAATGTTTTTAGCATAATTTATTTGCACTGATATGACCATTCTATAGAATTAACGAGACTATCATCATGTCTAGCATCAATATCTCCAATAAATTCCCCTCGCTTAGGTTCACATATGTAAACTTCTTCTTCCTAAAGCTTGGTTTCTCTGAGTTCTTCTTCTTGCAACCAAACACTCATCACATGTTTCTGTTTCTTCTTCATCTTTCTTGCTGACAATTCCTTAATATTCCGTGTTAGAAACACTAAAAGGGGGGGGGGTGAATCAGTGTTTAACTAATTATTCTATTTTAGAAACTTTAAATATAAATCAATTATATAATACTTGAAGCTTAACACAAGATCACATAACACATAATATGATTTTGGGGAAACCTTGATTAGAGGAAAACCCCAGTGGGAATTAGTACCCACAAATATGCACTAGTATAATGAACCTGTTAAAGTTCCTTTGCCCTGTTAGGAGTAGTCTCTACAATGCAAGTACAATGACTTGGTTAAGGGCCTGACCCTATTAGGATTCTTTTACAAATAACCCTGTTAGGGGTGAGGACACACTGTCCAAGAGCTCACTACTCAATGAGAAAGAAGGCTACAACCTCCTGAGAATAGATATGCACTATATCCAAAAGTGAACTGCTGTATGTGACATAGATGTCTGATCAGTTCTAGTTATGTGCTTATGCTCTTATCTTCTTTAAAGGATCTATCTCATACTGACATCTTCATACTACTCTTTTATATACCTTCTTTGATTATTTCTTCGACACTTCAAATATATCTTTACATTGCATATATAGACACGACTATAAACAAGACCTTAGTCAGCCCAAAAACAAAATTCACAACACTTCCAAACAAATTGGCTTAAGCGTGTTTACAAAAAATTTTAATACATGATTACAAACTTATTACAATAGGCACTTGGCTTTTACAAAACAAAAGATTACACGCTAATCAAAAACCTGAAGTCAGCTTCATACTCTGTATTCTGAACTGCTAGTGTACTTGTTCTTTCTATAACTTGTTCGTACTGACATTTTGTACCATGCGTGTACAGGGTAAGAATAAAAACATACCATAGATCTTAAGTTTGAATGCGCATATCCTGATGTGATCATACACACGTGTGTTGATGCTCTGATCGACTACAAGTTACTGTTTTGTTCTGTCTTCTACACTTAGTCAATTTTCGCTACATAGTTTTCTGTCAAAACTTCATATGACTTTGTTGCCATAATGACAACACAAAATAATTCATATACTCCTTGGGAGTCAACTTGCCAACAATCTCCCCCTTTCATTAATGGCAACAAAGGAATATGGCCAAGTTACTCAAAATTGACTGACACCAAAAAACTGTATGTTATCTTCCTTTAACATATACTAAATCATAATATATACACTACTCCTCATACATACTCATATTCCTTGAATAAATTCTCCCCCTTTGACATTAATGAAAAAGGTGTCAAAAGTGTAAGTCTCTAGATACTTACTCCATATATACATCTAGATATGTTATCTGCAGATTCTTCATCTCTTGCTGCCAGAATGCCTTTAGTGCATCAATTGTTTGTAGATGGGCGCATAAGGAATATGTAAGATTTTCCATCTTTGTCAAATCCATGCTTGGTCCTTGATCATAGGTAGCAATGGTTGCATCAATATTTTTAATATTCTCATCCAGAACTGCTAAGGAGGGCGCTAGTGCATTTCTCAGTTGAGTTTGCCTGATCCTTATCTTACTAATCTCCATTTTAGCTTTTTCTATCTTGTCCAACTGACCTTGATAGATATTGTTGCAGATGTTCATGTCTTGCATGGATGTTTCAACTAATTTTCTAACACTTTCAATAAACATATCTGCCTCTTCTATCTTTTTTATATGTTCTGAGGTGAATTTCACTCTATCCATACAGTTTGCCACTATATTTCTACCTTTGACTGCAATTTATTTCAACATAGACTGACCAATCTTTAACGAATTTAAATCTAAGGAAAAATTATTTACCAGTTCATTCAATCTTTCCTTTTTGTACTCATCTTCTGCAATTCTAGTAGCTGATTCTACTAAGCTTGTAAAATGTACTTTGAAGCTTGTTAGAATGTTGTCTACATCATCAACTGAGTGAATTTTAGCTACTTTCTTGTCCGCAAGCACTAGGTCATTCAGAATGGTCAATGATTCCAAAAAGAGAGGGTTTCTCATAACTTGTTTCTCTTTGGATTTTTCCATGGCTAGGACGCCGATCTTGATCAGGTCTTCTTCTCCCCATGCATCCAGACTTGCTGAGTCAGGAGTTAAACTTGACAACAATGAGTTTGATGGTTGAATGGATGGTGTGAATATAGTATTCTGACTGGTATCCATGCATTCACTTTTTACTGGGATTTCCATGACTGGTGTCTCATTATTTTGATTATCTTCCTCTTTGTTCAAGTCTATTGAATCTTTAGAGGGATCTTCATCTTTTTGTAAGGATGTGTTATCAGTGCATACCTCCTTTGTCTCCTCAGTGCTTACAAATGCTTTTTCAACTTTGTCCATATCATTATCAGAAGTAGTCATGAATATCTTAATATCATCAATCACTATAGTATCCCCTAAATATTTTGTTGTATCAGAAGTTATTGAAACTGAGGGCGCTGAAACCTGTGGACCTGTCTTAGGTGCATTCTAAATCACTGGTTTTGTAACCTGTTTGGGAGGAACTAGAGTTACCTTTGTTATAGGCGTCGTTGATGGATACATATGTCTATCCATAAATACCCACTCAAATGTTTTCTGAGTCTCTTCACCAACCAGATCATACTCCTTATTCATGATATGGAGAACTCTTGTTTTGGTTCTTAGGTGCGGCTTTACTAAATCCAACAGAAAGGCTTTCTCATAATGCAAACATATCGGGAGAAGACTATCCAATGTTTCTCCTATTATCCTCATATCCTCTTCAATTTCTTGCCTCTTTAATATATCAAGTATGTTCCATACCTTGTCTGGTATGACTATTTTGAGTTCCAATACTGTCCTTTTAATCATATGAGAGATGATCATAGAATGAATCTCTAATTTTTATATCTCTTGATATTTGTCATATACATTCTTGAGAGATTCTAGTCTTCCTTCATTAAGAATTATGTTCTTTAGAACAGTTAGGCTAGGTCAAAATCCTACCTTAGGAAGGGCTTGTGTGTTCTTTACCTTGCTCCCTATAGTTCTTGAGGATGGATGACTTGTAGGAATGTGCTTCTTCCTTCTAGTTAGCTTGCTGGGTACAGAAGGTGGAGAAGATTCTAGATTAATTGTGGTTGATGGCGCAGATGTGTCTACATTTTATTTCTTTTCTTTTTAGGCATATCATCAGTCTTTTCCATTTTCACTTCTGTGGGAGTTTTCTCAAGTTCTTTGGCAATATTAGCTTCCCTAGATCTATCTAGGTCTTCTTGTGTAAGACCATGAACTTTTAAGATATTTGAGGTAATCCTTGATGCCTTCCTTTTGTTTTCAACACTGTATAAGACAAAATCAACTTGATTTGTCTTTTCTCTGTAAGTACCCCATCTAGGTTCATTGGGATCCTTGGGCACAGATAGGAGGACGTGTGCATAACCTTCCAAAACATGTTCTTCAACTTCATAACCGAGAGGGTGAATCCATTTTGTTCTAGGCTCAACTGCCTCCATGCAAGTACAATCAGTTTCCACCATGAAGCATATGGTGTCTTTGTATTTCTCAACTATCTTCTCAGTTATCCTAAACCTCTTCTGCATCTTGATCCTGAATGTTTTGATATCCATATCCATAGTATCTTTTGCACTACTCTCTGATGTAGCTTTTAGTGATATCTGAGTCATAGTAGATTTACTTCTATCTAGGTAAAGATTTGCAACTTTACCAACAATGTGGAAGTACAGGTAGATGATCAAAAAGCCAAACCTAAATATCTTTCTCTTGTCATGCTTAATAGCCTTGATTTTCTCAATCAGCTATGTGCTCAATAGTTCATAGAGATTGTACTGAGTGATATCTTTCACTATCCTTATTATTGCTAGAACTATTGCTGCAGACACACTATTTAGTCTGCTTGCATGCTGAAACTTGTATCCAAGTATCATAGTGAGTAGTTTGATATCATCCTCCTTAATAGGATCAACTATCATATTGTGCCTATCACTTCTAGATAAGAAAACTTGTTCAACCTGCTTCTTAACATCCTTTCCAGTAGGAAGAACTGGTCCAGTCTTAGGAAGTCCAGTCAATTCATGGATTAGGTTTGCAGTGATGCAGATAGGAACCTCACCAATCTAGTATAGGTCATCATGTATTTTTCTTAGTAATATCTTCACCCATTCTGGCTCATAAAACTCGTGCATGTTGGAATACTCAAAGATAGGGTTATCATTGAGATGCGTGTATTCATCCTTGAATGAGTAGTCTGGTTTCATCATTGAACCCATAAGAGTAGCTATGTTGTTGTCTCCAACTGTTTCCTTCTTGCATTAGATGTATGCGTGAATTTCTTCCACGTGCATGACTCCTAATGGAGTCTTAGAGAATGCTCCTTCAACATCATCTAATATAGACTTGAATAGATGCTTCTTAAAGAAAAATCTCTTCCTTTGATTAATGTCAAATACAACTGGGGTTGCCATACTTACTTGCAACTTGATTAAGTAGGGTTTTACGGCAATTTGAAATGATGTGACTGCTAGGGTTCCATTTCAACTTGCAATCCATTCACTAACTAATCAAATTGATACCTTTGATTGCTTTGATGCTTAGTGCTCTTGTACTTTTTGTAGGTTTTATGATCTCAGATGTAATAAGTGAGAGTAATCAATCAATCCACTGATTTATATAAAGTTTTTCCGTATTTAATGTCGTAAGTGCTTTTACTGAGACTTTCAAACTTTATTCAGAATGAAGTATAGACAATGCATGAATGAATACTATATTCTTTTGTTATCACTGACATGAATCCAAAGGTACATACTCAGAGGTGAGTATACCAGCCATGCAGGGGTTCAGAGCTAGAATAGCTCCCCCTAAGACCATGAGGGTCAACTATCCAGAAGTAGAAGGTGCATCCACTGAGGATGCATCTACTACCTTGTTCTCTTCATTATCCTTCTTTACTTCAACCCATATTTTATCTGAGTTAGCTTTAGCTTCCAAAAACTTAACTTCTCCTGATTCCTCAAACAAAGACTTTTTAGGATTCTCTTGTTCTTTTGTTCTTGATCTGCAAAACCTTGAGATGTGTCCAACCAACTTTTCCACATGAGTGACAAATGATAGGAGGTCTGATGTCATTATTCATCATGTTGTACTACTTGGTTGTGTGTCCATTGTAATTACATATCTGACATGTAATGTTCTATAAGTTTCTTTGAGGTTGGTTTCTCTGATTGTATTGAGTCTGATTCCTCAGTTGTGACTAATCTCTTTGAATTGTCCTACAATGAATAGCCCTATGACCAAACTTGTTACATGAGTAACAATAACCAGTAAAAGGTTTTACTTCTTTGCAATCTCTTGCCAAATGTCCATGCTTGTTACAAGCATAACAAGTTTTGTTAACTTGCTTAAGTTCATCTTTAGGTGGTTTAATTTTTGTCTCTGTAATATTCACCTCATTCGATGATTCTTGTGCTTTCTTTCTTTCTTGTATTGAATTGATTTCAGTTTGAGCTATATTGTATCCCATACCAGTGGTATCACCTTTTAAATTTTGTGCATACAGTTGTGATTGAATTAGATCAGAACTTGTGTGTAGTTTATCAATCTTGTCTTTTGCTCCTAATAATTCAGATTCAATCTTATTCTTGATGTTTTCCAATTCCAAGATTTTCATATTGGCTTGCATGAGTTCTTCATCTAACTGTTTA
>MU225240.1:11808223-11821347 GCA_018584345.1 Thuja plicata
TCAATTATATAACACTTGAAGCTTAACACAAGATCACATAACACATAATATGATTATGGGGAAACCTTGATTAGAGGAAAACCCCGGTGGGAATTAGTACCCACAAATATGCACTAGTATAATGAACCTGTTAAAGTACATTTGCCCTGTTAGGAGAAGTCTTTACAATGTAGGTACAATGACCTGGTCAAGGGCCTAACCCTGTTAGCAGTCTTTTATAAATAACCCTGTTACGGGTGAGGACACACTGTCCAAGAGCTCACTACTCAATGAGAAACAAGGCTACAACCTCCTGAGAATAGATATGCACTATATCCAAAGTGAACTGTTGTATGTGACACAGATGTCTAATCAGTTCCAGTTATGTGCTTATGCTCTTATCTTCTTTAAAGGCTCTATCTCATACTGACATCTTCATACTGCTCTTTTATATACCTTTTCTGATTATTTCTTCGATACTTCAAATATATCTTTACATTGCATATATAGACACGACTATAAACAAGACCTTAGTCGGCCCAAAAACAACATTCACAATGCTTCCAAACAAATTGGCTTAAGCGTGTTTACAAAAATATTTAATACATGATTACAAACTTATTACAATAGGTGCTTGGCTTTTACAAAATAAAATATTACACGCTAATCAAAAACCTGAAGTCGGCTTCATACTCTGTATTCTAAACTGCTAGTGTACTTGTTCTTTCTGTAACTTGTCCATACTGACATTCCTTACCATGCGTGTATATGGTAAGCATAAAAACATATCATACAGCTTAATTTTGAATGTGCATATCCTGATGTGATCGTACGCACATGCGTTGATGCTCTGATCGACTGCAAGTTACTGTTCTGTTCTGTCTTCTACACTTAGTCAATTTTTGCTACATAGTTTTCTGTCAAAACTTCATATGACTTTGTTGCCATAATGACAACACAAAATAAGTCATATAATCCTTGGGAGTCAACTTTCTAACACCATGTAACTTTCTTCTTCATTCTCCACACATACCCCTGGTCTCTCTCATTTTCCTGTAGTAGCATTTTCATTAAACTAAGTTGTTTCTTCATCTCAACAATTTCTCTGTCCAATTCTTCTGGACTCATTTTTATCATTTTTATGCCATCTACTTTGGCATTCTCCTCCATTTGGTTGTGGCTTTTACCCAAACCCTTGTCATGACTATTAGTAATCATCTTCACTCTTCCACTTTACTTTTCCACTTGTGAGCTATGTTAAGCCTCTGCAGTAGCAAGTCTATTTCACCCTGCTATTTAGTACCTCACCATGCTTCTCTCCTTTGAACTTGGCCTTTTGGTAACACTGGTTCTCTTGTCTGGAACCTTTGAGCTTCCTTTGCTCCTCTAGGCTTCTGCACTCACTTAGCTCACCTCTTGAGAACTTCAATTCTTCTCTATTATAGTTTCCCTTACTATAATCAATGCTACAATATTTTCCATTGCTACTACTTGTATTCAACAGCTTTCATCTCAATTAGTTGAAAACAAAAGACCAATTATCTATTTTCTCTCAAGGAAACATGCACTACATTACTGTAGTCTTACCAATTTCTTGGTTGGCTACAATTCTCTGTTACTGTTCTTCAACTATTTTATGTAACCTTAAAGAACATTAGTGTTCTTTATTTTTTCCTACAAGGTCCCAATCAAGCAACTATTGAATCAAATTATTCATCAACTGATTCTCTCTTAAAATTTCTAGAATGCCCAAATGTATTCCAACTTGGATTTCAGAGTGACTAAGATTCTCCAAGTAATCGTGTCACTATTGCATTTCTAATTAGTGCCAAAAATTCTTAACTCAACGCAGGTGGATGATTTCCATGCTTTAATAATTTCCAAATCTAACCATATTTACCTCCTTTTAACTCAACACAAACACAATACACAGAATACAATGAGATCTCTGCTGAGAAAACTTACCAATCAATCTTTCAACACAAATCAAGATCATCCAACATGCATTCAGTCGATATCAGCATCCCAAGATTTTGAATGGCATCTTATCTTTTCTACAGGTGGTGATTTCCTCTTATGAATTTTCTTCATCTTTGGTCAACAACAAAATCTACTTGGATTTTGGACTACTTTAATATCATTGTAAAAACTATGATATGAGCCAGACCAATATTAACAATTTGAGTCACCAAAAGAAATAAAATGTTGCAACAGTTATGGAGGTGATTAAGCCACCAATTTAATTCACGGGTGCAGACCTCCACCGCTACAATGCCTCTCTTCTTCAATTTATATGATGGATTCTTGAGAAAAGAAATTTCAAATATGCAAATAATATTAAATTTGAATTCATAAACTTACTCATGAATATTCCAATAAACACCCGTCACCTTCTGACTAAACATTCTCATTCACTGGAAGAAATTCTTCAAAATGATTTTTAGATTTTGATGCTCCTCTATCCTAGCTTTCTAGAACATTTTGAATTTCTTAATTTTGTTGAGAATCAAGAAAGTTATGGGCATTTTACTGGGACTAGTTTTTTTGACAGCAGCCCTCACAGTGACGCCTTCTTTAACAGCTCTTCACATAGTAGTATCTTTCTTTGCTGAATTCTTCTTCAGTGATCTTCAATCTGCAATTCAAAAACCACAAAGACGTGATAGTTTACGGTTTAAATACAATGCCCTTCCTTCTTTCCAAAGACCTCTTCAAACTGGTTCGAACAGCTACAGGCACCAATAATGATTTCTAAATTCCCACGCCTTCTCTTCATTAATCATGCTTCCACTGCAGAAAGCTCTCAAGACGTTTCCACTGCAGAAAGATCTCAAGCTGATCTCACATCCGCAAGCATATTGGAAATTCCCATCAAAATTATGTGGGACGGTCCATCCAAACTCAAAACGTGGTGAAGAGATGCACTTATACAAACCTAATATATATTCTGATTTAAAAAAAAAACAAGATCTCAACATTGGTCTGCCCGATTGGCTCTGATACCAAATGATGAAAATCAAAACCACAAACTTGCATAATTCTTATTGATATCAAAATGGTGCAATATATCACAGAAAGAAAACTACGTAGCTCCCAAACCATGCTCACAGAAAACTTACATTCCACAAGCTATTGTCACTCTTCTCTACTCTATCTTGAGGCTGGAAACAATGCCTCATTTTATATCTGAAAGCAAACTATCTTAGGCCTAAAACTAATTGACCTTATCTCCTTATATTTAGGAGTATCAAAACTTAATCCTAAACTATTCTAACCATACCACACAAATAGGTTGCAAATCATTTATTTACTAATTACAACTCTATGGAAGTTACAACCAATCCCCCCGTTCATGCACCTGCATCAGAATGATGAAAATAAAAACCACAAACTTGCAGCACTCTTATTGATATCAAAATGGTGCAATATATCACTACGTAGCTCCCAAACCATGCTCACAGCAAAGGATTTTATACAGATTGAAATCAGGAAAAAAAAGAACGAATTATCTTTCACACGGAAAACTTACATTCCACAAGTGTTTGTCACTCTTCTCTACTCTATCTTGAGGATGGAAACATTGTCTCAGTTTATATCTGAAAGCAAACTATCTTAGGCCTAAAATAAATTGACCTTATCTCCTTGTATTTAGGAGTATCAAAAATTAATCCTAAACTATTCTAACCATACCACACAAATAGGTTGCAATTCATTTATTTAATAATTACAAATCTATGATAGTTACAACCAATCCCCCAATTTATGCACCTGCATCAAATAGTATTGTTAGCTATACTAAAATATGTTGTAAAATAAGGTGAATAGATCTTTCAATATGAACTTAAAAAAAATATTAATGCAAATTTGAAACTAAGTATTAACCATCTTATAATGTGATTCCAAAATAAAAACAAGAACAAGAAAATCATTGCACATTGTTAGCATACAGATTTGTCTTTCTATAAATTATCAATTACTTGCTCTAAGCCCACGAAAAACAACAATCTCAAACTAACAGTTGAATTATAATATTTATATTTATAATTTTCTGAATTAAGGTATAGCTCCCTATTTGATCTTCAATGAATTCTGACAATCACACATTGCTTTCGCAAACACACACTTTTAACCAAAAAGCGAATAAGGCTTTTGCATCATTTCATACATCAACATGTCATGAAAACTAAATGAAAGACATATATTTCAACACTAAATGAAGCTCACAGACTTCAATTTCGTAACTTACTAAAAATAAAACTATATTAAAGAAAACTACAAAAAAATCCACTTGAAAATAGATTCACAATATTTAAGAAATATCCCAACAGAGATCAATATGCTAATATAAACCAACGGATTCACATAGCATAAATTTTTTGTTCCATTCATACAAAAAATATACTTCCAAGTTTCTTTTTCAATTAACAAACTAACTGTAAATTGCTAAAAATATCAAGTATTGCCCTAACTTAACCAAAATTACTATCATCATATATAGATTATCCTTGCTATATAAATAGACATCAGTCTTTAGAAATAGAAACTGGCATCCCGAGATACACTCTACGGGATTCAGTATAACTGTTTTTTACAAAACCGCCCAAACCAAAGAAAACATAAACTAAGAAAAACTACCACTACTCTATGATCTGTGAAGCATGATCATGGAGTGGTGGATGCGTTGGATCCCTTTGATTGGTCCTATGAGGTGTCAACAATGCGGGAGCTCCTCCATTCTTTATGCGCCTTTGCAATGCTGATGATTGTGGACTGATGTGGCAAGGTAATGTGAATTACCCTTTGCTTCAGAAACTTTCTATCCTTGCGAACCTGGGCTATTTTTTGTATGTGTGCCTCGAGGTGATCGGTACATACTACCAGCATAGCTTCCATGTTGGTGAGGGCCATGAAATCATCTTGGGTAATGTCTTTAGTGTCTCTGATGGCGGCAATCTCACGCTCAAACTCCAGTAACAATTCCTCTGCTCCTTTGATACTTTGAGTATCTTCTTTTATAAGTGAAATGTTCAAACATTTGAGATCATTTTGCATGGTGTCCATCAACCCTTTTGATTCACTCAATAGGTAGGTAGTCCTATCATGACCAGTTTTAATAATGGAGTTCCTCCACTCAATACTCTTAATGGAGACATATAGAGTGTCTTCATCCAATCCTGGAACAGGCTTCTCAGTCAGGAATTTACTCACCCCATATTTCTCTATCTCATAGAGCTGAATCGTCACCTTTTGCCATTTTTTATTCTCTTTTTCCCACTCTGCTGATTCCACCAGAATCTCAGCAACAATTGAACTGACAACTTCGTGAGTCTTAATCAACTGATTGATATAATTGCTTCCTTTCTATACCATGGCTTGGATCCATTTAGTATAAGCATCTGCAATCAGTTTGTTTTTCTGGATTTGATCCAGGGTTTTCCTAACCTCTGGTGAACATGGATCAAATGACTATGAAGCTATAGTCAAAGGGAGAGGATTAGGATCCCAAACTTCTTGAATGAATTCAGCCATCTTTTTGATTGTTGCTTTCAATTCATTCTTATCCTTTTCATCCTTAAAAGACATGTGTATGATCTTCTTTGTAGACTTTTCCATGTGTTTTACATCAGCTACTCTGGTCGTATATCCAAGATCTATCTTCTCAACTATGAAGTCATCTGCAGTAGCTTAAGAGAGTTCTTTATCATTCTTGGGAACTGCACGTTCAGCATACCAGTGCCCTATTTTTTCATCAATGTCCACCCTAGACTCTATTCTGATCCTTTTTGGTTTCTCCGAGGAACACAGACATTTGCTTACCATATCTTCAACTGGTAGTGTTATTGGCAGGACATTTCTTTTTCTACTGATGGATGTTTCTAACCATTTCAAGGTGGGAACTGGTGACTATTGAGAGTCTGCCATTGCCTGTGTGGGATTGGTGGTCATGGAAATTGTAGAATCTTTAACTCCTTGCTGATCATCTTTTTCAAAAATGGCTTCTTCTGACTTGGGGCATTGTGTGTTCTCATCTGTAATCAAGGCATCCATCTCCTCAAGATTGATCACTTCCTTTTCTTCAACTGGTTTGATTTCTTCTTTGAGAGCCCTTCTTCTGGAAGTCCTTGTGGGAGGAACTAGACGAGGAGACCTCTGCTTCTTAACTTTAGATTCAACATCTTTTTTATTTTTAGATTTAGATGAACCTGCAACAGAAACATTTTCATTAGAACTTGGGATATATTTTTCAACACGAGCATTTAGAACTGATCCTCTAATATTGTGTCTTTTGTGAGGAGGCATCTTTTTACTGGCAATCCATCTTTCAATTCTTTTTATAACACTGAGAGTTTTGATGTGGATACTCTCTCTTTCCTCTATGTTCCAGTCAATTTCAAGGAGTGGCAACCCCCCAACCTTCTCTTCATACTATTCATCAATTATATCTTCATCTTCCCCCTCTTCTATTCCAGTGGCATCAATGCCTGTTTGTAGATCAACTATTTGATCAAGTGTAAATATGCACCATAACCTTCTTTTGACTTCAAAATCATCCGTGCAATTTTCCCAGAAATCTTCCATCTCAGAGACATGGTGGAATTCAAAAGGTAAATTGAAATTCCATGCAACATACGCCCTGATGTCAAAATCTCTCCTAGTCTGAAATGTTTTTAGGTTTAGTTTGTTCAATTCTTGCTCTAAATTAAGAGCATCAGAGGAGTTCTTACAGGTATAAAAACCTAGTTCTATAGGAAAACTAGATTTATCTCTTCCCTTCCTTTCTTTAAGGTCTTTGTGTACATGGGCTAACTGGCAACCAACCTCAGTTATAACATGCAAATCCAGAGCGTATATAGGCAATTTGAAAGGTTCTCCTTCAAATCTGCCAACTCTTATGTAAGTAAACTTTCTGAATTGTATGAAAAACTCCCAAAAACATTAACAAATTTATTAGCCTCCTCTGACATTCTCTGTTCAATGTTCCCTTGCAGTTCAAAAATCAACCTTCCCAAAAAAAAACCATTTACTTTCATAAAACCATCAACATGGAATTCCTTCTGCAGATGGGGATAATAATCATACACCTTCATATTGGGAACAGGTAATTCATGATATAAACCATCCCACTTTCTAGTACAAGCCAACACATAGAACAAAAAAGAAGACATATAAAAACCACCGGCCTTTTCTGAATAATTTGCCAGTTGATGATGAAGTTCATCAACAATATAGTCTGCTCAATCAATGAAATTTTCACCTCCCAAAGTTATCTGGATAAAAAAAATACATCCAGTCATGCCAGTAATAGGCGTGGTTATTACCTTTGATCCTATTTAGCAAAATCACTAACTCTACAACTTCGGGCTTGAAATGATCTATTGTAAGGGGTTTGGGCAGCCTTGACCCTCCCCTTTTTGCTTCCAATAACCATTGTTTGGAAATTTCATTTCTATAAATCTATTTCTTTGTTGAGAAAATAGATTGGGAGGAAGCAATGGTCCATCCTTCATAAGGATCATTTTCTAGAATGCCCATTGTTGTAAGGATGACATCTCGGTTTATGAAAGTTAGAGGGATTCCATCAATCTTCTTAATACACCTTTCTTCCCTATTATACCTTTTAACACACTCCACTACTAACTCTGGACAGGGGGCCACTAGGGGAAATATTGTTGCATCAGCTAGACCACTTAACACCACCTTCTCTATTATAGAATAAAAAACATGGCTTTTGATTTTACTGTGAATCACTTCTAAGGCACTCACTTTAATCATCATGTCATCACACCCAGGAAGTGAACTAACCAAAGAGGAGGTTCGTCCAAAATTTGGGAGCAGGGATTTCATGTTTCCTAAGAAAATACTTATAAAAGATCGAGATTGCAGAAGGAAAGCAGAGTCTTTCAATATCAAACTTTTCTAATGGCTTCAATTTCGAATAGGGACTCGGGAAGAGAGAAACACTAACCTGGAGATTCTACACACTCTAAGCTTCTTAGGAAGTGAGGATATCTCTGCTGCTCTTCCAATTCAACTTCACTAGAAAAACTTCATCAGAAGATTGATAGCACAAACTCTCATTTTATAACTGATTTTCTCACAAAATGCGTAAGATTCGCATTTAATGACAATGCGGGCTCTTAATTAAATGCAACAATAGTTTTTGCCTTATGTGATCATTAAGTATTTCACCTCTTAAATGATTTAAATGAAATATAAGTGTCACATCTAAAGATGATTATATCTGCAACATGCGCGGGTATATTTATTGCCTGCCAGCTGTCACTTCACTCATGTCACCAATTCCCTTTCCTTCTTCAACACGCAAGCATTGTTTGAACTATGAACTTCGATATAAGCTTGTTCAAAAATTAAGTTCAATGGGTAATAAGGCATTACTTCCTTTTGGTGTGTTTATAAAAAAACCACGTGAGCGGCGAAAAATACTAGACTCAACTATGCTTTATGCAAGATGAAGACCGTAATTGAACCTTGAACCTTGAACTAGCTAAGTTCAAGATTCAGAGTTCAACGGTGGATTGGACTTTGCAAACTGCGTTGCTCGCTTTCACATAAAGTAAAAGAAAAACAAAATACACCGCAAGGCGACATTGAAACTTGAACCTTGAACTAGATAAGTTCAAGATTCAAGTTCAACCGGCAAGGAGAAAATGTAAACGAGACTGAAAAATATTTGTTGACATTTTTACTTCTAAGATGGAAAACTCTTGATTTAGGCAATGATAAAGTGTGGGATATAAGGAAAAATCAGGGGGTAACACACATGAAACACCAAATTTTAGTGGAGAACCCCTTTCAAAAAAAACTCTACCACAAAATAGAGTCAAGTATATAACCAATCTAATCACGAATACACCAACAATACAATTATCTATAGATCTCTGTAGAATCTGGAAACACTTTATTTGTAACACCCCGCCAAGGAACCCTCAAAACTAAGGATAAAATTATAAACATTTTTTTAAAACCTTATCATGTCACGTGCATAAACAAAAATAAGCATAACAAGAATATGATGATTTTTACGTGATTGTGCACGATAAGAAGTCTTCTCACAATGTGTTCCCATGGAGATGATACAAGGACTTTGAATAGATCAAAATCGTCACAAAAATAAAGGTTATCCAAAATCCTAATTATCTTCTACCTAGACCCAAGGAACCCTAAATTGTCATGGATGTGCATAAACACATGTGTAGTAACAATTCCTAAATGCATAAAATAGAAAACATATGTAAAAAATTAAGGAGCATATGCACAGATAAATATATGAATGCACAAAAACTTCTATGACTTGGAAAACTGCAAAAATAAACTATGTCGACTCCAACATGCAACCAAATTAAGATAACCTCCACAGCAGATAGTACCAGATACACTATATCAAGGTTAGTCACACTCGATTGCGTCAATGTATATCAAGTAAAGGATTACATAAACTAAAATTAAAAGCATGAACATAATCATGAAATAAGAGTGAGGGATAGATAAGTGATCCAATTAGACACTAGTACATCTGAGACCTCTTTTCGACAGCTATGCGTCACAATTATGACACTACTCCATCGGGAAAGTGACACAGACCGGTGTTGCAGTTTTGGTGTCGGAATCACCGATGGTAGCTATGTTCGTTGTTATTGCAAAGGTCATGACTATCACAATATGCACCAGCTATGAGGTTACACATTATGAGTATCGCCATTACGACGGGTATGCAATGGACATGTTGTACACGCGACCAACTGTCAGATTATTCCTACATCTGGACATCATGTGTAGTGTTTTGGCATTGGTCATCCTTTGAATACCGTTGCAATTGCAACGGTATGCTATGTTTAAAAAAAAATATTTGTCGTGTGCATGGAGTGAGACCTTAAAATATTGAGCTTCTCTTTGTTTCGAGAACAGTTTAACATTCTCTACTTAACAGGACCAACCACGTGAAGGTGGAAGCTCATCTAGCCCCGCCTAGGAGCCTCTTATGACCCTTTATGACACTTTAAGATCTCTAAGATGTAATATTAGGGATCGTAAAGGGTCATAAGGGATCATGGGACACAACAGTTGATAAACATAAATGTAGGCATCATGGTCACAATTGTTTGGAGACACAACATAATTGAGTGGTATACCCAGACGATGCAACACAACCACTACTCCTCCAGTTCTATGTTGGAACTACAGGATCCAAAAACCATAGATAAGGAATAAATTTAGAGAGCAGAGGAGGAGGGCCATAACGACCAAAATAATATAGGGATCCTGTATTATTTTAGTCATTACGACCCTCCTCTGCTCTCAAAATTTATTCCTTATCTATGGTTTTTAGATACTGCAGTGCCAACTTAGAACTGGAGGAGTAGTGGTTTTTTTGCATCATCAGGGTATACCACTCAATTATGTTGTGTCTCCAAACAATTGTGACCATGATATCTACATTTATTTTTCTCAGCTACTGTGATATCTACATTTATGTTTCTCAGCTATTGTGAGATTAAAAGTCTTCTAAGGAATGTGTCGTGTCTATGTGGAACTTCATAGGATCATCACCAAAGGGGGTTCCGGATTAGAGAACTCCCTTTCACTTAATAATTATGAAGCCATCAATGGTATACTAATTATTTAGGATTTTAAGTCTCCATTGATGGCTTCAAATTACCAAACAAAATGTGTACAAAAGACTTAGCAGCCTCGCCTTTTGCTTGAATGCATTATACCCCTGACGTACTTCATGGAAACATTTTGCATCAGGATTACAGGGAAATGTAAACCAAGATTCATATAGAGAAAGGTGTTGCTCTTGGAAAATGGTTGATGGTGAATGATGAAGAAGATTTGAAAATGATGATTGATCCAATTCAGATTGGTGCAACATTTCCAAATCTTCTTCAAACTCATTACTATCAAATAGTCTGTAGATGGTAATAAACAGTGCTTAGAATAGACAATATATTTATATATCACATGTTGAAGATCATAAAATATGAGAAAACAAACAAATTTTTTGTACTCACAAGTGTAACAGATTCATCTTCTTGCTGAAGAGTTCAGCTGGAATTTTTCCTGAAAGTTTGTTTAGGGTGAAGTAAAAAGGGAAAATCTCTTATAAAAGTATTGGTATAATTTGTATAGCAAGGATCACCCAACTTCATAAAAAAAGAATGAAAACAACGCAACTTAAAAGTAGAAGACATACAGACATGTCTAGTGATCATATTGTGCTGAAGGTGGCGCCTGATGCTGCTGCAATGACTACAGACAGTAAATTTTGCGTCACTGTCTGATGTCATTGAAGTGTTGACCCGGGGTTGAATCCAGTATGCTCCTTTATGATCTAGAACCTACAAGGAAGTAAAAGATGGGGTTAGATCCAAAGGATCTAAGCAATGCATGGAACCCTATTACTGATCCTCATCTACAATTATGCATGTGCATAGTCAAGCCATACACTTCTAAAAGGAACAAGGACAAAATTTACAAAAACCCATCCAAGAGTTTGACATCATAAATCATAAATAAGGTTAACTTTTTTAAAATGTTATACCTTTTTTCAAAAAAAATTTAATAAGGTTAATTTTTTTATTTTGTTTAATTTTATATAGAAAATCATATCGAAGTCATAAACAACAAAAAGTTCATGAGTTTATCAAAATGTCCAACGTATCTACATGAAATTCTAAAAAAATTTCAGTATCTATAATAACCCTCTGTTAATCACATTTATGCATATGGTCCCAACAAAGTAGTGCACAAACTACACAAAGAAGGCATCACAGAAACATGATTTTTGCTTTCACCATTGAAGCAATCTCGATGGCACTAGCTGCCTCTCGAGCCTTGCACTCATTTCCTACATAAGGTATAGATGTAGATGGGGTAGATTTAAATGTGGTTTCATAGACTCGCCGAAAGTATTGACATCCACTATTTCCCTGCAATACTAAATCTACATCAGTTCTTCCTAAAATGATTATAACTTGTCACATTACTTTTAAACATAAAATATAATTCCATATCCAGATCTTTTTCCTATTTCGGAAACCCCAAAATTGACACCCACGATTACTTGTTGTGCATGACGTCTTCAACACACAAGGTCCAACACCACATTGACACATAGGCACATTGACCGAAGTCGTGGACACTATATCGATAAATATTGCACTTTCATTCCAACATATCATTTTGTTTAGTTGATTATTTTTTCATTCATACTAATTATAATTGCAATAAAAAGCAACATACTAATCATGTAGACAACATCTCAAATCAAATTGCAAAATGACTATTGTCAATCACAGTACAAAAGTATAATGCTTTGTATTTGATGATATAATGAATCTAAACAACATGTAAATGCAACGTCCTAACTGCACTTGATGGAAACCATATGCATAGTTGTGATTGGGAATTTTAGTCCTTACCACACATTGAAATGTATGTAAAGGCATCTACAGTTGGGGACATGTCAAATTGTGATATTTCTATCAAGATTCAAGTGTATAGTTTGACATTCACAAATTGCCTTGTGTCAACTGCAGTTAACAAACTAATCTCACAAAAATTGTTGATGTTTCGACAATTCCTCTCATTACTTCTCCACTTGAAACAATTGGGAGTACCCAGGAAAGATGAGTAGGATCTATTATACCCTTTCCATGTCCACTACATGCGTGGCTAATTTCTTCTTTTCTATCTCCATTCCTCATCATGCTTCGTCCTTGTTATATTTGTGGTCGAAATATCGATATTTAGAGTCTACTCACTTTCCTGGGTACTCCCAGTTGTATGAATTGGAATTGAACTATGTGTCACCTAAACTCTTTCAATTCATTGTTGACACATCAACAATTTTTGTGACATGATAAGAAATTTTTGCATGTCAAATTCATGGATGAAACATGGGTCAATGAGTTTGACTCAAAAAAATATCACAAGATAATGAAAAGTTTTGATGAAATTTTAATGGGAGATGTAGTCGGGTATAAAAAATAATGGTCCATGAAGAACAAAAGAACAAAATAATGGCATCAAGCATTTCAAATGCAAATATGTAAACAATGTCAGTATTAAACAATGAACTCATAAACGATGCATGATGCCCTAGCTTGCAGCCCGCGAGCCAT
>MU225240.1:11827545-11852190 GCA_018584345.1 Thuja plicata
TGAACTGACTGATCAGTTATTTTGGAAACTTCCAAAATCAGTTTACAGTTAACTAAAATGTTTCCAAAATGATAAACAGTGGAGAATCAGTTAACTGAGTGGAACTAGATTGTTTCCATTTTGATAACCAGTCAATTGAATTTAATGATGTCATATGCATTTTTAATAAATTAATTGATTTTGAATACACATTTATGTTTTTATAATTAATTTAATTCCTTTTTTATTTCATTGACAATTTTGTCATTTTTATTTAATTAATGTGTCAGAATATCAATTAAATAATAGTATAAAATTTATTTGCCAATGTAATGTGATTTTAGGAATTAATTAATTAATCAAGTAAGATGATTGATTAGGACCTAGGGTTTTAGGTCAGATCAGTTTGTATTTGATAATTGCCTGTTTGGTTTAGGACTTAGGGTAATCAAGATTAGGGTTTCTTGATTAATTGTTGAGATTGGGGGTCTAGGGTTTAGGTGACCATTTTTAGGTTATTTCCCCTCTTTGAATTGATGTGCGATCAATGCATTGATTCAAAGACTTGTTAGCGAAAAGACCCAGAATAGTTTGATTTAAAGTGATGAAAACATCCTTTTGAAGAAGAAGACTAACTTCGAGCTTGATTGGACGAAGATCAATCAAAAGATATAAAATAGAATGCTCAGTTTGATTTGAAGCGATGAAACTAAACATCTGTTAGGAACTCTTAAACCTTTTTGATTGGTTTGAATGAATAACCAGTTTGATTTGAAGTGATGAAACTGATTACCCTTAAGAGATTTGATTAGCAAGAAAATAGACTTCATTTGAAGCAATGAAGTCAATTTGATCAACATATATGGTTTCAATAATGAATAGCCCATATAAGACCGATCTTGTCTGGTTTCGAGTGTATTCACCACTGTATAAGACCATTGATTAGGTTGCCTTTGATTTAAGATGATCTCAACTTGATTTGAAGCGATGAAGCTGAGATGCCCCAAGAGATGGGGTTTTGATTAAAGATGTGATCACTGGAATGTTGATGTCCTGATCCTGCCCTCTCGGGAGAAAAATTGATATATGGCCAGGTGCCCCAGTGATGAGAAGCAATTTGATTGATTAGAAAATTTAGGAAGAAACTGATCTGATTAGAAAGAGGTCCCACATGGTTAGGACAAAAGATGTACTTGATGAGAGGTCATGCTTGACCAAGATTGACCAAAAATAAGATACATGGATTGATTAGAAGAAAAGCATGAGAGATTTCTATTGGTTGTGCAAGTGGTCAAATTCAGATTTCAATTTCGATCCGAAAAATAGAATCAGGATAGTTTATTGAGAAAGGGGTGTCATGACCACTTGACGATGAGAAGATTGATCAATTAGAATCTCAGATCCTTCACATTGGATATAGATAAAGATATTATGCTGATTTCAACACTATGCAGATGCAGATGCAGATGCAAGACTAACATGAATGCAACCTAAGGTGTAGTCACTGAGCTTTAGCATTGAAATTTTTCATCATTGAGCATTTTTGGAACATTGGAGTCGATACAATCCTTACTGGTGCCACTGCGACCATAAGAATATGAATATGACTTTCATCGGATAAGATATGGGAAACTAACAAAAGAATCGAGGCACAAAATCCAAGATGACCTGAACGTTGTTTCTAGTTGATGTTGCAAGAGTACACCAGTATCGAGGCATTCAAAGCCAATATAACCATGAGTGTGATCTTGCATAAAAAAGCAAAGCAATAACAATCAAGGAGATAGTTTTGACCTCCCCTTCGCATACAAATAAATAGGATCAAGGAATGTGAGGCTTTTCCACCTTAATGCAGAAGCTCTTATCACATACACCCAGTTTATTTGATGTTGCTGGATCATCGGGACCACACCAACAAGCAGTAGACAAAGAAAAGATTAATTAAATCAATAAGAATAGGCAGCATACAAATAGAAGTGCAACATACTTCAGCTAGTTTCAAAATTTTTGGATGTGTATATGTATGGGGTGTTGAGAAACATCGTTGTGCTTGTGAGTGCTTTGTGTTTGATTGCTATCAATCTGTTGTTTACATTTTTGATATCCAATGTGTGTTAAGAAACATAGATGTGTCCAAAGAGAGTGTTAAGAAACACTGTTGATTGTGGTGTTGAGAAACACTTGTTTGCGTCAGTAGCGAGTTGTCCTTCAGAAATGACAAGATTACTGATGTTGGTGTAAACCAAAGATGTGATCAAATTGGGGACCCATGTCCCTAGTAGAAAATGACAATAACTGACTTGACTCATAATGCAAGGACAAATCTAATTTGATTGCCCCTAGGTTATGACTCTGGATCGGTTTCAAGCCAGGAGGGTTCTCAAAAGATCCAGAGTGTCACAAAAGTGATTGAAAGATATGTACAAATTGAAGCAAAGGATTGATGCCAAGATTGAGCATTGAGAGATGGAGCGCTGAGTACAAGAGGCACCTATTTACCAGGTTTTCACCTACTGGGAAAATATTTTTTTTAGCATAAATTGACTTGATTTGAAGTAATGAAGCCAATTTGATCAATGTGCCTGGTTTCAATAATGAATAGCTCATCTAAGACCGATCTTTCTAGTTTTGAGTGTATCCATCATTGTGTAAGATTATTGATTGTGTTGCTTTTGATTATGATAATCTCAACTTGATGTGATGTGATGAAGCTAAGATGCCCCAAGTGATAGGGTCTTGATTGATTGAGGTGATCATTGAAAACCTGGTAAGCATGCCTCTGTTGCCATCCTTTTTCTCAATTTCAATTTTTTTGTATTTTTGATGTTTTTGATGATTTTTTTTTATTGATGCATCAAGGCACCTATTGCTAGGTTTTTACCAAGATGATCATTTTTTTTAGGACATTTTATGATTTTTAGATTTTTTTAGAGATTACTCTTGTCTCAAGCAATATCACATTGGTTTTACCCCAATGTCTAGTAAGGTAGAGGTCATTACAGATGGATTAGAAAGTTGATGGATGAGGAGAATAGAAAATGATGGATGAAGAGGGTGAATGCAACCCTCAAAGACAGTCTCCTCAAGATTACCCAAGCTAGGGAAAAAATAAATATAGCAATGTAGGCTCATGGAGCGGTGCTGGATAGCATATAGGCTGATGACCTGATGTCATGAAAAGCGTGTGGTCCAAATAATGGACATGTCAAGAGAATTTTAAGAACTTGTTTTTCAATTTTGATCAAGACCAAGGGGTCAATTTTGGATAGGATATAGCCATGATAGCACAATCAGGATAAGGAATGATGGAGGTACAAGTGCATGTTTTGGATTATGGCATGAATGCTCAGAGATAGGAATGGTAGGCTTGGGATAAGCAAGATGAAGATAGGGTGCCATGGATGAGAGCAATTGAATAGGCTGATGGAAAGGATAATGGATGTCAAGATGCATGGTGTTCATGGATAGGCTCAGCCTTGTCAAGATCCCCAGAAGGAACATGGATTCTCACGGGCTAGATGGATGTGATGGATAAGATGATATGGAAGGAACTTGCCCCCAAGTGAAGAGTGCAAGTAGAAGGAATTATGCATGATGCTTGTTTGCCAAGGTTTCATCATGGTACTTATCCAAGGTGCCACAAGAAGTGGTTTTTACCGTAGGACAGATTGATTTATCTTTACTTTTGCTACCAAGGTGCCTGTTTACTAGGTTTTCACCAAGGCACATTTTTTTTTTCTTTTTTTCCTTTTGTACTTTTGATTTTATGGAGGAACTTAAGCTTCTTGCTCTTTAGATAGTGCTCCCTTTAAAAGATATGCTATGATAGGCCAAGGCCACTGAAAGTATGCTCAAAGATGCGGGTGATGGTAGGGAAAATGATATGGAGGATAAGGGGGATGGTAGCTAAGGATTTATGTGATGGATTGGATAAGAGGGATGGAAGGATATGGTGATAAGATCAACATCGACACACCACTTGAAGGGTAGTGGATAGATGGAGGAAAAGTGGATGGAATAGCTTGAGACTTTGATGGATGAGTGGATATGGATCTTGGTACACAAGGACCCAAGATGGATGAAGTATTCAAGGTAACGGATTTTGGGACATGAGGACCCAAAATATTGTTAGAAGATGGGAGATGCTTAGATGGAGATGCAGTGGATGACTTTGGAAGCTTGGATGCCAACTCTAACTTTTTCTTTCTGTTCAAGCCTTTCAAGAGAGACTTGGGAATCCACATAGCTTTTGATTTTCTTTTTGTATCCAAGTTCTTTAGACGAGACTTGGGAATCCACATAGCCTTTGAGTTTCTTTTTGTATCCAAGTCCTTTAGACGAGACTTGGGAATCCACATAGCTTTAGATTTTCCTTTTCTTTTGGATGATTTAGAATGCAATTCTTCCATGATGGATTTAGGAATCCATATTTTCTTTGATATTATTATTTGCTTGGATTTAGAACGCAATTCTTCCATGATAGATTTAGGAACCCATATTTGGTTTATTCTTTTCTCAGTGGACCCCTGTGATCTCTTTGTAGTCACATGTCGATTAGATGGGACATAGTGATCTTCATATGTAAGTGGATTCTTGTATTTTTTATTTCTTCATTGCACATCCAAATTGCTTCCAAAAGACTTGGGGAGTGTGGATGAAAAGGACTGATATGACTAGTTCATATGGATGGGTTGATAAGGAGAGTTCAAGGATGTATGTCTTTGTTGATCTTGATAGGGGATAGGATAAGTGGATGACAAGCTAGTAGTGATAGGCATGTTGGATGGAGGGATATAAGGACCCAATATAGATGGAAGGTTTGATGGGTTTAGCTTTGGGATATAGGGACCAAGGATGGATTTAGAGGATAGTGAAGGCGGATGCATACGTTTGAATGGAGGGATATAAGGTGTGGAAGGGATATCAACATCTTTAGAGTGAGATGCATGACCAAGGCTTTTCTCTTTTGAGTTCATATTTATATCACTAGGTGCATGAGTAGCTTTGATAGGAGCAATTTTGATAGGAGCAGCTGAAGCTTCAGGGGATTTATTTTTCTGCAAGGGATTTGGAGGAACGATGTTTTCTTGAGGTGGATATGGAGGAGCATGACAAGGAGATGAAGGGATGCTCTGATCTTGACAAGGATCTTTAGATGGTGAACAAAGGGTACCTTTCTCTTGATTTTCAATAGGTTCATTAGAGATGGTGGAAAGGATATCTTGATCTTTCTTGGGAGATGGATAAGATATAGGAGATGTGAAAGTTTCTTCTAGGAAGAAATAGAAGGGGATGATGAAATCATCGTGGGACTCTTGAGATATGTGACTTTGGTCAACCATTGGATAAGGATGAGTGGTGTCTTGATCTTGATCATTACTGATATGTGTTTCTTCATACTTTGGATTGCCATCTTGACATGGAGCCACTTCTAAGGATGAGGTAAGAGTGTTGATCTGCATGTGAGATTATTGATAGGCTAATGGACAATCATTTGCAATAGGCATGATAAGCATTGAAGCACATGGAAGCTTTGGGTCTATGATCAGTGAAGCTTGAGAAAGACTTGCAGATGTATGCTGATTAGCTTGGATCTCTTTTAGAGGTAATCCCTGAGGGTAGAAATATTTGTCATTAAGCTCAGTTCTTGATAGAGATGGTGTGTCTGGTTGTGAATTTTTAGGAGATAGAGGAATGGTGGAAGAAGTAGATGTGATCTGCGAACCATTGCTAGACATGGATTCTTGATATTGATCATGCTCGAGATTAGATGAATCATTAGGATTTTCAACTTTGATTATGCCATCATCTATGAGATCTTGGATTTTATGTTTCAACTCCATGCAAGATGAAGTTTTATGCTCATTATGTTGATGATATGCACAATAGTTACTCAAGAATCTTCGTCCACGTGATGTGTCTTGAGGTAATGTGATGAGATCATTATCAAGAAGTTCATCTAATGAAGATTCATAAGATTTCCCCAAAGGAGTGAAGTCTCTCATGCATTTAACCCAAGGTTTTTCTTTCATGATGTCACTAATCCCTTTGGAGGAAGACTTCGTGGTATTTTCAGCAGCTTTTAGGGCTTTGGAGCCACTCGCTTGATAATGATAAAATAGAAAAGGATAGATTGAGCTTGATGAGGATTTTTTGGATTGTGTATCCTTTTCCCCCTTTAATTCTTGGATTTGAGATTGCATAGTTTGAATTTGTTTTGATTAAGTTGTCATAAGAATCTCTTCTTGTGTGTTGTTAGGACCATAAGGTTTATCCCATTTGCTTTTAGACATTGTAAGATTGTCTTGATGTGATTGCATAGAAGATTGAAGAGGAGGAATGACAAATCGATTGATTGAATGTCAAGTGTTGAAATGATATCTAAAGTGCTGATTAAGTCCAAGACCAAAGGACAAAGGAGATAAAGTCCAATTGAAAAGGAGAAGCAATGACTCTGATCTTGAGTCAAGGTTAACGAACCTGCTCTCGCAAATTAGGATAAGGACAACGCAGACAAAGATGATAAAAGTAACAAGTCACTTGGACTAGCACAACAAAATCAGATTTTGAGACAACAACAAGTCAGACAGTCAACAAATTGTAGTCAAAGACAGACTAGTGATGATGATGTTGATGAGAACATAGATATGTGAAAATTTAGACAGAACCTTCACAGTAGAATACAAAATCGGATAGCAAGTTGATAGTTTTCTAGAGTTTGATATCAGATGTAGAAACTTGGACAAGAGTTGACAGCTAACACCTAGAAGTGTAGATTTTGAATCTGAATGATCGGTTTGATGTTTGTATTGAATGTTTTGTTTGTTTTGGTGTCTGTTTGTTTTGATGCTTCACCCGCGCAAGACACATAAAGAAGAATGTTTGTTGTAAAAAGAATAGAGACACCACAATCCTAGGTAAGCTAGGGAAATATCTATTGATTTCCCACTTGAACTGAAGTTCAGCCATGCCTAATCATAGTAGACAACTTAGAAGCTTGGAGGCATGGGCTCCTCCTTACAGTGCACTCACTTCTTAGGCACACCAAGCTTTGAATCCCAAGGGTAATGACTTCCCAAGGGACTATTGTCTCTACTAAGAGTCATGAAAGTGTGGGACATCTTAGTCAATTTCTGACCTTCCGCACCAACAGATAGAGGAATTTTGGTTACTAGAACAAAGTGTATAGTCAAGGCATCCATTTAAGTGGTTATACTTGTGGTAGATTAGCTTCGTTATGGAGGCCTCCAAGCCTACAGAAGTTACATTCTATAGGTTTTAACACACCACAAGGGCACTGAGGGAGATCTTCTTCCTAGTATAATGCAATCAACACATGTTCACTATAACATTAATCATAATGAAATTTTTATATACCGGTTCGGAAGGGCTTGGCTTGAGCATGTTACCGGTTTGGCAATCCACTCTCACCGGATTTGTTAAAGCACTCGGGAGGTAGCCACACTAAATTATTTGTTTGGATTTCTCTTACACCCAAGATCCATGAAGGAGAAGGGAGAGGATACATCCATGCAATTCCTTAGGTTTACAAAACTAGAAGACAATTCAAGCAGAATAAGAAAATGACAATAATGTTTCTGGATTTCTGATAATCCCAAAAGGGCGAGAGCATAGTTTCCTGACATCATTGTCATTCCTAAAAAATCAAACAAATGTTCATTTTAAGAAGTCCTGCATGTGGGTTCCTATTTTAAGAAATCAAAAGCAAGATGCAAGCACAATGTTTTGTGTTCTATCAATCAAAGGCAACTTGCAAAACCAATTCGTGAGTAGTTTGTATTTTAGTCTTCTTTTTCAGTGTCCTACAAACCACTATTATGAAAACCTTACCTATTCCTGCACATGCAACCCACTGTTATAAAAATCCATAAAAATAAAAAATAAAACACACAGCTTTCCAATCCCACGTGTTAGAAAATCAGGTTAGTCAAAGATAATATATCATTTGATAATAAAAAAACCTGTTGTCATAAAAATCAGGTTCTAACCAGTCTACACTAAATCAATCATAACTTTTGCAAATATTAACAAAATTAATTCAAAATAGTGGAAAATGAAAGCTAACTCAAATACCTTTCCAGAAATATAAATTTCAGATATGTATCATTTCATATGTGCACGTACCAATAAAAACATCAGTAGGATTTCATAAAATCAGGTTCACTAGTCTCTACTAAAATGACCATAACTTTTGCAAATCCCAACAAAACTATTTCAAACCAATGAAAAATGAAAGATAACTCAAATACCTTTCTAGAAATATAAATTTAGGATCTGTATCATGTCATTTGTGCATGTACCAATAAAAATATCAGTCGGATTTCATAAAAATCAGGTTCTGACTAATCTGCAATAAAATGGCCATAACTTTTGCAAATCCCAAGGAAATTAATTCAAACCAATGGAAAATGAAAGCTAACTCAAATACCTCTACTTTAGTAGTACATTTCAACATGGTCATTGTACTTCAATTGCATACAAAAATAAATATTGATTAAATCATTCTGCATGTCTGAAAGAGTTGACCTGTTGCCTTCTAGAAGGCAGGAGTATGAGCTCGCTCTCAGGTCATTGCAAGCTCAGTGACTACACCAAAGACCTAAACAAAGGATTTAAAAAGATATATGCTAAGAGTAAACTACTGATTAATCTAAATGCAAATGCAAATGCAGATTGCTGTTAATCCAAGCTAGTTAGAATTCAGTTTTAGAACACCAATTGAAATGTGAGATATTCAATTTAAACCCAAATTAAAAGTGTGCTCTAAATTTATGTTTTCATGCTTGAATAAAAGTAAACAACAGTATTAAATAAATGCTAAGAATGCAAGAAAGCTAAGAAGAAAATGCAGCATAATAACATTAGATAAAAAGTTAAGATCCTTTGTGAGGGAAAAGAGTTTCTCTTTTATAGAAATGTCTCTCGAATTGACGATCGAGATCAAACAAAAAGAGTGGCTCAAATTCGATTGAAGAAGCACAATCCATGTGCAAGTGATTTGATTGGTCGAGAGATTCAGTTGACTAAACTGACTGATCAGTTATTTTGGAAACTTCGTAAATTAGTTTACAGTTAACTAAAATGTTTCTAAAATGATAAACAGTGGAGAATCAGTTAACTAAGTGGAACTAGATTATTTCCATTTTGATAATCAATCAACTGAATTTGATGATGTCATATGCATTTTTAATAAATTAATTGATTTTGAATGCACATTTATGTTTTTATAATTAATTTAATTCCTTTTTGAATTCATTCACAATTTTGTCATTTTTATTTAATTAATATGTCAGAATATCAATTAAATAATAGGATAAAGTTTATTTGCCAATGTAATGTGATTTTAGGAATTAATTAATTAATCAAGTAAGATGATTGATTAGGACCTAGGGTTTTAGGTAGATCAGTTTGAATTTGATAATTGTCTTTTTGATTTAGGACTTAGGGTAATCAAGATTAGGGTTTCTTGATTAATTGTTGAGATTGGGGGTCTAGGGTTTAGGTGACCATTTTTAGGTGATTACATGTATGTATTTGTGTATGTATGTATGTATGTATGTATAAGTTAGTTAACAGATTTATCCACAATTTGACTAACAAAATTTAATGAATTATTTTCTCTATTACCCTTGTAGGAGAAATCAATTAGCTAACAGCTGGGGCTTGCCTTAATGGTCACGTCCCTCTACATAAAGGTGCAGCTTCCTCTTCAATGATCTTCAATTAGGATTTTCAAAGAATGAATTAACAAAGCTCTCAAAAAATACTTTTTACCCTAAAGTATTAAATGTTGAACAATTTAGATCTCGAGTAAAGAATGAATTGAAAGGGATCACTGAGATATTAGCAAGAATTCAGCCAAAAGACTAAATTTCTTTCAAAGTAACCAAGAACAATACTTAAACAAGAAACAAAGTTTTCTTACAATCTAAAAGAAACATAATACAACACCATGATTATAAATTTAATTCCAATAGAAACTCCTTTTATACACTCCAATGAAAACACCAATGTTGCGGTACTACTTTATATTAAATTTCAACCAACTGATCAAAATCTTTCGAGATCAAAAAATTTATTTCCAGTATCTAAGTATCACTATTAAAATAAAGTATCAAAAAGAGTAAAATTACAAAATTTGGCCGACCCTATTCTCAGGTCATAATAAGCCATTTATATCTAGAGAATAACTATTTTTAAGGTATTTTTTGAAACCAACTCCATAGAGGAGTAAAATTAAGAAACATAACTTTGGAGATCTAAGGTAGTTCGAGTAATAGAAAGTATCAAAACAAAAATCCAAAAATAATCACTATGTTGTGATTATCCCTCATTATAGCCAGGTTCAGGGTGTCACCATGGCTGATTGTCATTGCACTCATAGTTTACGCCATTCCAGATGCTCGGTCAAAAAATGAACCATGAACTGATGATTTAGAATACCAATGTGGGAAATCCTCTATTTCCAAATCTTATTTTCCCTCCAAACTAGAGCCACCTTTTCTTTGTGTGAATCCAAATTTTTATGGCACATGATTAGCATAGATTCTATTTCAACAATCTAAGAAAATTCATCAGGTGTAACTATTTTGGCTTCCTTCAAAATACGAACCTTTTCTTTGAAAACTTGATACATTTCTTCAGGCTTTTGCAGGGTCTTACCATCTTCCTTAAATAGGGGTACTTTGATAAACCCAAGATCATTATTCATCACTCCTGCTAAGGCTACCAGTTCTTTAGCCAGTTTAGCAGATTCTTCAATACCTTGCTTTATGATTGAGTTCCTCCAGTCAAGATGATCTTGTGAGACAAAAATAATTTCATCGTCAACACCTGCAATAGGCCGCTTGGACAAGAACTTCATCACCCCATAACTTTTCACTTCAGCTATCTGCATCATTATAGCCATCCATGAGGTCTTCTCTTTATTCCACTTTGTCAATTTTGTATCTAGACTGCCTTTTGCGACCACAACATCTTCATAAGTCTGACTAAGATCACTTATGTATTTTTTCCCGCAATTTGTGACTGAATCCATCCAACCTGCATATGCTTCAGAAATAGACTTATTGCGTACAATTTGTTCTTTCATCAGTTGATTGTCAGGGGATTTCATATCAAAAGCTATTGGGGTTTGTGTTGTTATTGCTTGATCAGGATGATGGATAGAATAAATATATTTGGCCATCTATGAGATAGTTGACTTCATTTCCAGTTTGTCTTTTTCATCCTTCCATGCTATGCTCACAGTCTTCTTGGTAGAAGATTCCAGATGTTTGACATTTGTTGCCTAGGTTGCCACACCAAGATCAAGTTTTTCCACTTTAAAATCATCAAGTGTTACCTCATATGAACTTTTCTCATTCTTGGGAATAGCAATCATTGCAAACCAACGCCCTATTTTTGCATCTATATCTATCATTTCTTTAGTTTTAGGCTTATTGATCTTTACATCCTTCTCTAAACATCTACTTACCATATCATTATCAGGTAATGAGATAGGTACAATACTCCTTTTCTTTCTAATGGAAATTTAGAGCCACGCTGGTGTATCCACTGCATCTTTTGCAGGGGGAGTTTGTAGAATGGCCGAATCAATAGATGAAATCTTGCTAGTGTCTTGTTATTTATCCATTTCCCTTGTCTCTCCAAAAATGCCAAGATCCATTACATCTAGAATCTGGTTATCCATGGGATCTTGTTTCTCTATACTAGAGTCCAATTCAACAATCTCAGGATCAACTGTGACCTTTTTTATTCTTTTACTTCTAGAACGGGTGGTTCTGGTTGGAATAGGGGATTTTATTGATGAATGCCTTTTTGCCAAATCAACCTCCAATTTGACTGTACTTGCAACATCATATTCAATAGAAACATTAGGAGAAGAAATTTTATCTTTCGAGGGAAGGGTATGTTTGGTTTGCTTAAGAGTGACTGGCTCATTCTCCTTTATCTTTCCCAATCTCTTCTCTAATAACCACTTCTTTGTTCTCTTGATAACATTGAAAGTTCTGATTTGAACATTATCCTCTTCTTGTATGTTCCAATCAATTTATGCTAGGGGTTCATTCTGCACTTTACTGCTAAATTCAGAATCAAGTACCTCTTCATTCTCACACTCTATAACCCCTTTTATACTCATAGATATCCTCATTCCCACAATTTGTTTTAAAGTAAGTTGGGACCATAATCTTCTGCGAACCTTGAATTCATCTTTACAGTCTTCCCAGTAGTCTTCAAGTTGAGCATTATGAGTGAAGCCCTCTTTCATGCCTAGGTAGGATTTAGAAAAGCCCTTGTTGTCAAATTTTGGGCGTGCAATGAATGTTTTGAATTTGTAATTCTTAGCCTCTGCTGCTAAGTTTAGGGCATTTGATGTGGATTTATAACAATAATGCCCTAGCTCCATAGGAAAATTAATCCCTAAAGGTTGATCTCCCTTTAAAATTTTCTCTATAATTGCTAATTTCCTACACACTTGAGTGAGTACTAGATGATCTAGGGCATATCTAGGAAATCTAAGAGGTTCACCTTTGAATCCACCCACCCTGATATATGTGAACCTAGGGAATTGTATGAAGAAACTACCATAGGTTTGGATTAACTGCAGTGCTTCATCAGACATCCTTTTGTGTAAACAACCTCGCAACTCAAAGACAAGACAGCCCATAAACACATCATTAACCCTGATAAAGTTCTCAGAACATCTTCTCAGCTGCAATAGTGGATAGTAGTCATAAATCCTAATTCTTGGTGTTAGGGGCTCATGTGGTAGCCCAGGCCAATTTCTTGAATTGGTTAAAACATAGAATAAGAAAGATGACATATAGAAACCTCTCATGCCAACAAAGTTAGCTAATCCTTCATGCAATTTCTCAGCTATAAGTTCACCCCAACCTAGGAATTTCTCTCCCTTAGTTATTACCTGTATATAGAAAAACATCCATTCTTCCCAATGGAAAGTATGTTGGTTCCCCTTTACTATGTTTAACAAATTAACTAAGTCTCTGATTTCAGGAATGAGATGCTCACAAGTGAGAGGTTTTGGGAGGCGAGAACCACCTCTTTTAGAATCTAGTAACCAGGCTTTGGCAATCACATTCATATATTGCTTCTTCTTCTATGAAAATAAAGAAGAAGCATTAGCTATAGTCCATGCCTCGTATTCTTCTTTATCAGGGATTCACATGGCTAACATCATTGTTTCTCTATCAATCCTTACTAAAATCTCACCAAAATTTGTGCGAATGCGCTTCTCATTTTCATCATAATGGTTCATACACTCCAAAACCAAATCTAGACAAGGGGCTACAATTGGGAAGGTGGAAGCTTTGATTAAACCACTCTAGTTAATCTTCTCAGCTATGGAACCTTTTTTGTGGATTCTTCAATCCCTCCATAATTTCTTCAACAGTCACATTTAAAAGGGTAGTATCTTCTAATTTTGGGAGGCACCTAACTAAGCTAGAAGAGGACTTCAATTTAGGCAACGATGACCTATTATACTTCATCTTATCAAATCAATTAAAACTCTAGAATAAATAGAGAAGGAATTTGAGAAGAAACTTTTAAAAATCTTGGTAAGCTTCAACAGACTGCTTAAGCTATAAATCAAAGTTTGACCACTCACCAGATTTCATGAAAATGGCAGTCCTGTAACTTGATATTACCTCCTCCATCTCCTTGGCACCGCAAGAATTCAAGAGAACCAGGCTGAATGAGAAAAAGGAAATACCACTTTCGCTTATAAAGGCAAAAGATATGCCTGAATTGATGACATGCACAAAATTTCAATTTAGCCGCGTGAATTAAATGTCGAGGTGACATCTTTTCTGACATTTCATTAATTAAACATCTCATCACACTCTTTGGGCTTACAAAATAATGATTAATTCTGAGAAGAGGTACAATCAATTAATGCTTCAAAGTCTCCAGCCGATCCTTTCTCCATACCATTATTACCTTCACTTGATATGAAATTCGTTGCGGATCTGAAAAGAAAATCTTCAGATTTGAACTTTTGGAATGGAACTTTGAAAGTTCAAATTGAAGAGATGGACTTGACTAAAGACACGACGGCTTCTTGTTAGAAAATGGAACTTTAAACTTCCACTTGCACTTTATGGAATTTTGAACTTTTGAATTTGAGCTTTGAAAGTTCAAATTAAAGATCAAAATAGGAAAACTCACCTAAAGGAAAGCTAGCTGGAATGAAGCCATGATAACGCTAGACGTGCAAGCCAAACTGAAAAAAGGAATTTGAACTTTGAAAGTTTGAAAATTAAAGTTCAAATTGAAGTTCAAAACAACCCGTAAAAAGATAAATGTGTAAGAAAAATAATAATGGGTGTAACTGTATGTATGTATGTATGAATGAATGAATGTGTGTATGTGAAAGATCTAAATGTATGTATGTATGTATGCATGCATGTATGTATGTATGTATGTATGTGTGGGTGTGTGCGTGTGTATATATAGACACACACATATACATACATATATATTCACACACACACACACACACTTACACATACATATATATACACATTTACATACACACATGCATATATATGTATGTACATGTATATATATATACATGTAAATATATAGGTATATGTATACATACACACACATGTATATAAATATACATATACATATATAAACATAAATACACATACATATATGCATACACACGCACCCAAGAGTTGTTGTGTCTATGGATATGTCCAAACATGCACCAAGAATCATAGTAACTCGCAAATAGATTTCAATTATTTGAGTTCAATAATATTTAGAAATTTGAGTTACAACCTATTAAACATGAAGAAATATACATTACATGAGGAAGAATTTCAACAATGATTCCAAATTTGAATATTTATACAAATCACTGACATTGAATACAAGTGAGATATTAATTACTAGATGAGTGACTACAGTACCCCAGTTTGCATTATTAGATGATCTTGTTTAATTTGTGTTCATTTCATGAAAATATACATGTAAAGGAAAATAAATTTTTGCATCTAAAGATTACATGTATATACTATATATATGCCAAATAACTTGTATATACTATACAAGGAAAGGAACTGAAAGATAAAATCATCTGGGCTTCTGTGAGCATAGCCAAATTTCATAAGAATATGCAAGAGTATAGGCATACATAAGAGGATGAACATAAATAATAAGGGTACCAGACATTACCTTAAGTGATGAATTTTTGACCCAGGTATGAATCCAGTGTGCTCATGTGTGGTCCAGAACCTGCAAAGAAAAGAGAGATGGGGGTTAGATCAAGAAGATCTAAGTAATGAATGGCATCCTCTTATTTATCCTCATCTAATATTATGCATGTGCATAGTCAAGCCATACACTTCTGAAAGAAAACCATGCTACGGGACATGTGCACTCAGAAGAATGTTGCATAAAGGAAAGAAGATACCATGTTTTTCCTCATGAAATTATCATAAACCGGGAGTACCACATGGTGAATATCAACAAAAAAACAAATAAAGAGATATCAAACACTTCACATAATGCCTTGAAGGTAATAGCAATGATGCCCTAGCTCTCAAAGCTCACGGGTCATCAAGCATTCCAAATGTAAATATATAAATGAATGCCAGTATTAAATAGTGAGCTCGTAAAAAATGCATGATGCCCTAGCTTGCAGCCCGTGAGCCATCAAGACATTTCCTCATAAAATTATCATAAATGGGGAGTAGCACATAGTGAATATCAAGACCAAAACAAATAAAGAGAGATCAAACACTTCACACAATGTCTTGAAGGTAATAGAAATAATTCCCTAGCTCTCAAAGCTTGCAGGTCATCAAGCATTCCATATGCAAAGATGTAAACAATGCCAGTATTAAATAGTGAGCTAATAAACAATGCATGATGCCCTAGCTTGCAGACCGTGAGCCATCAGGACATTTCCTCATGAAATGATCATCAACGGGGAGTACCACATAGTGAAAATCAACAACAAAACAAATAAAGAGAGATCAAACACTTCACACAATGCCTTGAAGGTAATAGCAATGATGCCCTAGCTCTCAAAGCTCGCGGGTCATCAAGTATTCGAAATGCAAAGATGTAAACAATGTCAATATTAAACAATGATCTCATAAATAATGCATGATGTCCTAACTTGCAGCCCGTGATCCATCAAGACATTTCCTCATGAAATGATGATAAATGAGAAGTACCACATAGTGAATATCAACAACAAAACAAATAAAGAGAGATCAAACACTTCACACAATGCCTTGAAGGTAATAGCAATGATGCCCTATCTCTCAAAGCTCACGGGTCATCAAGCATTTGAAATGCAAAGATGTAAACAATGCCAGTATTAAATAGTGAGCTCATAAACAATGCATGATGCCCTAGCTTGCAGCTCACGATCCATCAAGACATTTCGAGTATTAACAATACCAACAATGCCAGTATTAACATTCATATTGTCATTAAATCAACAAATGTCATCAAAATGAAGTTTATTTAATGAGAATACAAAGCTCGAATGCCTACCTAATCAATTCATGGCTACCATATACCAAGATTCCAATCTTCCACAGTTAGGCCCTCTTCGCGCACGATGGTATGCAATCACACTAAATTATAAATGAGTCTTTCTTTTTATTTTTATTTTTTTTTATAATCATGCGGGTGTCATAATTTTGACTGTACTGTCGCTATTACGATAGCATAAGGGGCACTTGGAAAAAAAACCACAAAAATCACACACAAATGGTAGTGTTGTCACAAATTGGCGTCAAAATTTGACCCCAAATCTTGTAGTGAGAACTAAGTTTCTTAATCTTGTATGCCTGATGTATACTAGCCTTCAATGGTATATGCTCACCCCACCTAACCATGAGGTACCCTAAGACCCTCTCCAACATGCTCACAGAGATAACCATATGGTCCAAGCCCATACTAACCAATCATGCAAATATATTAAAACCCAATTGATACACTAGTACACATCTATGCACAATGAGAAAATAACATAAGGATCTCAAGGTCACATCATAGGCATGAGGATACAAAGACATAGAACTACTCAAGACCATACAGTTCTCAACACAACAAGAAGACCACTCCACATGTGGTCATCTTAATAAAAAATGAAAGCATCAAAAGACCAGGTACACAACTCAAACATAGAAGCAATTCAAATATCTCCAATGGCACAATGCATAATGATCATACACCACAAGAATTCCCATCCCACACTTTTGTTGTCAACACCATCCTCGACAACTCATTCCATTGGTTTACAACCAAGAGTATGGTCCACTTGAACCCCACATGAAACTCATGTGTTAATGCAAGATTATCACATAATCAACAATAAACTACAAGATTCACTATAATCATATGACTCATTTGGGCTCACACACAAATATCTCATCACAAAGAGCTTTTTCACAATCCCAACCAATATCTATAGAAGGCCAAGCACACTCAATTGACTCTAATATAGAAGTATGGATCCCCTTTGGGTCTCAAATCAAAATTTCATATATAAATTATATTATTCCTCATAAACCAGGCTCATCAAAATCACTTAAATCCACTTTTGAATGATTCACAAAATTGGATATAAAACCAATCCAAAGCCAATCCACCATTAATGGCTCCCAAAAAGATTGCATTTTAAAATTTAAATAATAAAAATATAAAATAATACATTGGTCTATAACCACCCAACACTCCAAAAATGTGCTAACATTTACATTTCGAGCATTCATAAAAATTTGGGCAGAATTTCCCCATTGAAATCCTCATTTGCAATTTTCCATTCAAATAAATTCAAAAGTGCATCAAATGAACTTCTACAAAATGGAAATATGTTTGGAATCAACTAACAAAGCATTTACAAGTCACAAAATTCAATTTAATAGAGAAACCAAGAAGAGGCAACAATTTCTAACATCATATGAAATAAACACAATATGTGAAGACCAAATCCAACTCACAATGAAAAGATTCCAAATCGAGGAAACCGGTAGCAATCATCAAAATAAATTGACCAAGACACTACCCACAAAATTCCTCCAACAAAATCCTTCCATCTAAAGTAAAAAATCGATTTCCCATAAGAGGGTTTTTGGAGAACTCTTGACAAATTGGAAAAAAAACCAAAGTTGAGGCATAATACTAAAAACCACTTTTCCCCCAATTATAAAATGCCCTAATAAAAGAAATAAAATATATTATCACATCCAAGTTAAAATAGGAAAATACAATTTTAAAATATAAAATCCAACATTTATAATAAAATCCCAGTTTCCTTAAAAATGCTCAAATAACACTTGCCGACAATAATAATATTAATATAACAACCAAAGACTCCAACAATAAATTAAATATATTATTTTTCTCATGCATTGTTGACAACCATAATGGACAACTGGAATGCACAAAACACATCACTGTTCTCATCACATAATGTAGGGTAGCCAAATGTTATCACACGGTAACCGATGGGTAGATGTAAACAACATGGAAATTGTTTCCCAAGAATAGAAATGACAATAAAGATTAAGAACATGATTGGCCATATGAATGTCTCCAATTTACCTCTCATCGAGGATATTATTGGCATGCTCAAACCCTTGAAACTAGGTGGATTCGTTGCCTAGTACCTATCATCACTCAAACACATGTCATGAGTACCCGATCACATTTACATTAATAGCTAAAGCACATAAGAAATTATCATCAAATAATGGTAGTCCAGTAAAGGGAAATTTAGTGGCATAATCATTCTCTGAATGTTAAAACACTGCCCCTTCTCACATAAAATTTCCTTTTATCTCAACACATCAATAATTATTTATTAAAAATAATTATTGACCATAATCTTTAAATAACATGAGATATTAGAAGAGATTATCAACTTGCATTTATTATCATTTAGCCATGATGGTAGTTACAATCATAACCTTAATTAAGCCAACATGCTAAACATCATTAATCATCAGCGACAACATGAATTCTCATCAAGGATCAGTAGTTATCACTTACATCATTAACCATCAAATGATACCATTAGTCATTAAAATCATTAACTAATATCAACATCATCAAATTAACACTAGTAAGAAAATGGTAGACACTTGAAACTATCTTCTAGCAATACCTAATCAATCACAGTATATCACTAGATCAAAATCAACTGTCATCGTGAAATCAACATCAATAACACAAGGTCCTCATACCATCTATGCTACAAAATATAATCAGACATCATTGCAGAGATATTTCACATATAATGTGATAACCTAAATCACATGTTGGTGCAAGAGCACCCTAAATGAACCAAGTATTCCTATGTAGCCTAGGGGTTCCATCAAGGTCCTAAGAGGCCTATAGTTATGTTAGAAAATTGGGTTAATCATTGGACCCCTCTGTAAGACCATAGTTCCAAGTTTGGCACCTTATGAGCCCTTGGTCAACTATTGGTCATTAATGGTCCAAAACCCTAGGAATAATTTTTTTTAGGTTTTTCATGTTTGGATCCACTAGGGATCACAAAAATAAGATTGAGACCAAGTTTGGTCATCAAATTTGCAAAATTGCAAAATATGCAAAAGTTGCCCAAAAGTTGTCAAGCAACTTTTGAGCAAAATTGACAACTTTTTGTAAAACAACTCCCAAATGGCTAAATTAGTTCAAATATGTTGTGTAACCATTGGGAGTGCCTAAAAAATCCCTTCCAGATGGGTGGTAGGCTAATGATGTAATTTGGCATTTTGAAATCAATAAAATATAACCATTTCTCTGCAAAACCCGAGGACATTCGATCTATATGGATTGGTACAGACAAAAGGACATGAAAATATGACACCAAGAGTTTTTCCTATGAACCTTCTTCCATTTTATTTTGGTTTCATGTGTTGATCAATCATAGTTTAAAAGTTATTGAATTTTCAATCTCACTACCTGGTTTGTAGGCCCTAAATCAGGGTTTCTAAAAGAATTGAGTGTAATTCCTTTTTCCACCATGGGAATTCAATGAACCTTGGTGGAAAGAATGTTTCTATGATTCTCTTTAATAATTTTCAGGATAGGTTCAGAAAAATGCAGGGAGATGAGGTTACTATGATGCCCTAGGTGTATATCACTATGTATGCACCAAATCCAGAATTAGGACATCAATCATAACTCTTGTTTGGGGATTCTTCAGAGGCCCTAAATTGGTGGAGGAGACCCTTTTACACACTCTCACATGATCCAATCATAATTTTGGGAATTGGATGCATGCTAAAGGCACTTTTAGTGCAATTGGAGGCCTAATTAGCCATAATTGCAGAAGCAATTTAGTGTGTCTTCCTCTCTCTCTTTCACTTTCATGTTTGGGGGTTTAATTCCAAAGTCTTAGGCCATAAAGGGTGTCTGAATCCCTAATAAGCTAAGGGGGTTATGTGGAATAATCTCATTTAAGATCAATTTTCCTTCAGGAAAAGGCTACAAGCCTAGTATTGGGTTTGTGAAGCAACTATGTCATATGGGTTTCAAATGAGTGAAAGAACCATTGGAACTATTTTTTAGGGACCTAAATAGACCACACCTATGAGAATAGGTCACCCTTGGTCCCACAAGTCACTTTGGGGGGTATTGTTGAGAATTTGGGTCAAGTGCTTATGAAGCCACTCTTGGTAGTTGGTGTTGTAGGATTGGTGAAACCTAGTGATTAGGTTTCCCTTGGGGTTTTGGGTTGTGATAACCTTAACCAAGTCCTTTCCCACACTTGTGATAAGTGTGAAGCACTTTGGCCCTAGAGAGTTGGATTTTTGGGGTGTATTGCCCTATTTGAGTCATTTGGAGGCTTCCTACTACCCACTTTGCATCAAGTGGTATTAGAGCTATGTCTGCTCCTGAGGATGAAGATATCCCTTCAAGGGTTACAAACATTGAATTAGCAAAGATGGTGAGAGAATAAAGGGCATAAAATGCAGCCTTGACAAGAAGACTTCAAGAGTTGGAGAACAAGGTAGAGAGGGTAAAAGAACACATGTCTGGTGGTGAAGAAGGGAGTGAAGAGGAAGATGACACCTCTGATTAGGATGTGAACATTCCTAAAGAACAGAGACCCCTTCTAGAAGCCTTGAAATCTATGGGGAGAAGAACCATGGAGGAGAAGTTGGATCTACCAACTTTTAGTGGAAAGATGAATGCAGATTTGGCCTTGGATTGGATAGAGGCCTTAATAATATTCTTTGAGTGTGAGGACATCCCTGAGAAGTAGAGAGTGAAGATGGAAAGATCCAAGTTGAAGGGAGAAACCCTAAATTGGTGGAACTTCATCCAAATAGAGAGGGTGAAAAATGGAAAGAGTATGATCTCTTCATGGAACAAAATGATTGCATTGGTCAAGGAGACCTATGTGCCTTAATACTATGGGGTACAACTCCATAGAAGGAAGCAAATCCTAAAGAAAAAAGACATGGATGTAGGCTCATACGCCGAGGAGTTCCTAAAACTATGTATGAAGGAAAAAGTGGTAGAAGATGAAGAAGAAAAGTTAGCAAGATATATGAATGGTCTTAAGGTATACATTCAAGAGGAACTTAGCCTACATTTCCCTACCACGGTAAACAAGTGTTATCAAATGGAAATCAAGGTAGAGGAGAAGTGGAAGAGAAAATAAGAATTTGGCAAAGGTTAAAGCAATGACAGTGGGAAGAACTTTAGAGGAAGAGGAATCTCTTGGAATAGAGGACAATACAGTGGCCATAGGAGCAGGGCCCCTGACCAAGGAGACAATGAGAATAGTGACTCAAACTTTAGAGGGAACTATAGAGGGAGAATACCCTTCAATAGGGGAAGAAAAAATACAGGAAGAGGAAATGGACCACTAAGGTGTTACTACTGCAATCAATTGGGACACCATGCAGGAAGATGCCCTGAGAAGAGAAACAATAACAACCAAGGAGAAAGAAGAGCACAACTCATTCAAGAGGACAAGAAAGAAGACAATGAAAATGCAAGGGACATAGAACTAGAGGAAGGATCATGCTTGATGATGAGACAAGTCTTCCTACAAGTACCACAAATTCAAGCACCTCCTCAAAGGAAGAATCTCTTCTGAACAAAGATCAAATGCAATGGAAAGGTATGTAACTTGCTTATAGATTCTGGCTCAATTGAAAATTTAGTATCTTGTGAAATGGTACAAAAGTTAAATCTCCCTAAGAAGCCTCATCCTTTTCCTTACCATGTCTCTTGGATAACAAAAGATCAACAAACCTTAGTTACTGAACAAGCATGGATAGATTTTTCAATAGCAGACTTTAACGATAAAGTTCTTTGTGATGTTGTTGAAATGGATGCCTCCCACATCCTTCTAGGTGGGCCTTGGCAGTATGATGTAGATGCCACACACCATTGTAGGAAAAATACCTACTCTATCACTAAATATGGGAAAACATTCACCATGAAGCTCCTGCCTAATACCAAAATAGAGAAAGAACCTACTGTCATAACCATGGGTGAAAAAGAAATGTTAAAAGTACTAAAGGAGCCTAAAATTGAAGCCTTTGTCCTAATCTCCAATCCCAAGGATAGTATAAGGTCTGATAATGATGATCCTATACTAGATGAAGTTAAGGAATTGCTTACAAAATACAGTGATGTCACTGCTAGTGACCTACCCACAACCCTCCCTCCCTTAAGAGATATCAGTCACCAAATAGACTTGATACCTGGTTCCTCCTTACCTAACAAGGCCCCATATAAAATGAC
The DNA here is from genome assembly GCA_018584345.1 of Thuja plicata. Classification (NCBI taxonomy): domain Eukaryota; kingdom Viridiplantae; phylum Streptophyta; class Pinopsida; order Cupressales; family Cupressaceae; genus Thuja; species Thuja plicata. Next base: position 11,850,310 of record MU225240.1, read on the forward strand.
ACCAGTTCAGCATGCAAAGATTGCAAGGCAAGTCAATGAATTTTTAGAGAAAGGACTGATTCAGAAAATTCTCATTCCATGTGTTGTCCCATCATTCTTATCCCCTAAAAAGGATGGCAAGTGGAGATTATGTACTGATAGCAGAGTCCTAAACAAAATCACTATAAGATATAGATTTACAATCCCAATAATGGAAGATCTACTAGACCAATTAGGCACTGCTTGTAACTTTACAAAGATTGATTTAAAATTAGGCTATCACCAAATTAGGATAAAGCCAGGTGATGAATGGAAGACAATGTTTAAGACAACTGAGGGTTTGATTGAGTGGCTTGTTATGCCATTTGGCTTGAGTAATACTCCTAGTACATTCATGAGACTCATGAATGAGGTCTTCATTGTTTTTATTGGCAATTTTGTGGTCATATATTTGGATGACATTCTGATTTACATTCATAGCAAAGAGGAACATCTTGATCATGTTGAGCAATTTTTGAAGAGACTTCGTCAGCACAAGTTAGTGATTAACTTGGAAAAGTGTATGTTCATGAAGAAGGAACTTGTCTTCTTAGTATTTTTCATCTCCCAAGGCACCCTCAAAATGGATCCAGAGAAGGTTGAGGCAATAGTCAACTGGCCTCCACCAAAGAACCAAGGTGATGTCAGAAGCTTTCATGGTTTAGCAACTTTTTACAGAAAGTTTATTAATAACTTTAGCCATGTGTGTGATCCTATGTTGGACACTTTAAAAGGCGAAAAGAAGACCAGATTTGAGTGGACTAAAGAAGTTGTAGATGCATTCCAATACCTCAAGAATAGAGTGGCCCAATACCCAATCCTAGTGCTCTCTGACTTCAACAAGGTGTTCACTGTTGAAACAAATGCAAGCCACTTGGCTATAGGTGCAGTCTTGAGCTAAGAAGGTAAGGCTATAGCATTTTTCTTAGAAAAATTGAATGATGCAAAGAAGAGGTATTCTACATATGATTTAGAACTTTATGCAATGGTACAAGCCCTAAAAAAGTGGAGACACTACTTACTTCCTAAAGAATTCATTGTTTATATTGATAACCATGCATTAAGTTTCTTAAATAGTCAAGAAAAGATTGGAGTCAAACACAACAAATGGATGGACCATTTGTAGGCATATACTTTTAATATAAAGCACAAAAAGGGAGTGGCAAACAAAGTGGATGATGCCCTAAGTAAAAGGGTTATATTTATTGAGGAAGTACAATTTTAGAGTGTAGGTATTGACTCCCTAAAATGCCTATATGCAGATGATCCAGAATTTGGAGAAATTTTTGAGGTATGCACCAAAATGGTAGGCAAATACCATATTGATTTTTCTGATTTCCTGATTTAGAATGGACTCTTGTTGATGCAGGAGCGTCCTGGGTGTAAGGGAAATCTTGCATCACCCAAAAATATGTGTTTTTCTATTCAATAAGGGCTATTTTGTACAAAGTTGCTATTTTTGGAAACTTACTATTTTTAGTAAGTTGGTCGTTTGAACTCACAATGTTCTAATTTTCCAGGTGAAGGTTCATCTTAGTCATATAAGAATGCCAGTTGAATTTCATTGCCAAATCATCTGTATTGGCGAAGTTGTTAAGGATTTATTGTTGAGATTTTAGGGTGCAAAACCTTTGAGCTCAATTTTCAGGACCTTAGAGGCTCCAAATCGAGGTCAAACCCCCAGCTGACTTGCGCTTCGCTAGTTAGACACTGTAGATCGCGATCTCCCCTTTCCTGAAAGTGGTTATAATAGCCAATCGGAGCTACGGTTCAAAAGTTATGGCTTTCGGAAGTTGGGCTACCTAATCTCATGTTTTGTAAATATTTAAAGCTGACCCTTTTGTAATAAAAGTGAAAAATAAT